>CM076728.1:4699200-4784200 GCA_038501795.1 Pseudopleuronectes americanus
AAACACCCAGGCCCACTTCACTACACATCTCTAGCATATTATTAAGTCTTATGGAAAGGATGAAATAACTGTGCCAGAATTCAAAGCTAAGAGTGTTAAGACTTTGTGGGGACATCTTAGCAAGTGTTCTGAACTTGTTTGACACAGTTACAATCACTGACCCAGTCCTAGTAGCTGAAAACAGGACAACATGTCTGCTGGCTCTCTACAGAGTTCACTTACCACAGAAATTCTTAAACTTTTACTGTCAGAAAACAGAAATATCTTGTAAGGACCCAGAAATCTACAGACTCACTTAGGAATCTCAATGGCTTCTTTAAACAGTGGCTCTGCAGAAGAGAAGATATATCATTAGAAGTCTCTGAGGTCAGTTTTGTGCTTTTTGCTTGTGGTTCAGCCTCACAGTTATAGAGAGGAAACAGATACTAGATCAGAAAGCTTCATGGTTCAACCTCATACAAAATAACCACAACATCTTAAGGTTTGACTCTTGGCCAGAAGACCTTTGTTACATACCCCTCTGTCTTCAGCAGCTTTCAACAATAACTATTGGAAAATGGCAGAAATCACTATGTGCAAATGTGTCATGGTATATAATCCATCTCAGAGGAATTTCCATCATATAAGCAGTCAATTTATTGTAAAAGTGTGATTTTGATAATGTGACTATAAAATAAAAAAACAAAAATTGTATCTAAACGTCCAGCATACCCCAAAACATCAGCTATGTAAGGTCTAAATAAAAAATATCTGCTCCAGTATCGGCTTTGACTACAACAACATCAGTCAAACTCTATAAAAAATGCACCACGGCGGCTCCAGCTAGGAGCACCAGGTTCTGTCATGAACCCGTTGACACCAGAGGCTGCTATTGCAGCTACGCTCACTAGATGGTGACATCCTACTTTCAACCTTCCAAGGAAGTGAGCTGAGCCATAGAGTTACAAAAAAAAATCTCTCAAATTACATTTGGAGCAGCATAGTCTGGCTTTTAAAAACAGCAGAAAGGAGGACACGCATTTCAAAGTTTCCAGTATAGCTCCACTGGGCAAGGGCACACAAGTGCGACAGTGGACTCCCTGATGACAGATGGACTCGGAGCAATGAAGACAAGCAGATGTTTGGAGACCATGATCTGATCAGCAGTGGAGACCCGACACCTCCCGACACTCAGAACTGAGCTAACACCCGGAGAGACGAAGAGACTTGAAAACAGACAGAAACACACAAACAGAAGGAAAGAGGGAGGGAGAATTTAAGGGGGAGGAAGAAGGGGGTACGTACGCAAGGGAAAAACATAAAAAGGAGAACGGGTGAGGGGAGGGGATGTAAGAGAAAGTGAGAGTGAGCAACACAGTGGGGAGCAGGAGAGCGGGGTGAAAGGAAAGAGAAAGAACTCAGAAAGGGGGAGGGAGAGTGTTTTTATCCTCATGTGCACTCAGTCAGAGGGGTCAGTGAGTGCGATTGTTCCTGGACTGCCTGTCAAAACAGTGTGGCTTCCACAGCGTCTATTCATCTCCATCCCACTCTGAAATGCATGCACATATGCATGTGCAAGTGCATGAGCCTCCGAAAGCTGCTAATACTGCTCTTATTAAAGCCTTAGCAACAATCCAGCAACAGAATCAACACAGCCTTCAGAGCTGCGTCACAGCACGACCACCATCATACACTGTGTATGAATTTCAGCTCTGTCGTGAAATGAATAACTGCAGCGTGGAGGTGGGAAACAACTTGTTGTAGAGAAACACAAAATAATGTTGTCTTACCAGGTAAAGAAGGAAGGTGTGCAGGCCAGTGCCAAGACCCAGAGGCGGCAGGATGCCCAGGCTTACCCAGCAGGCGCACCACAGCGTCTTCCTCCCCATGAAACGCACATACTGCAGGGGCCAGAGAGAGGGACGGTCAACCACATGGCAGAGACACATGCACAGAGTGTGAGGAAAACAAGAAGTGTTCTGATGGGGGTGGGGGGGGCAAACAGAGAGAGGAGGGGAGGGACAAAAACAGAGTGAGAGAAGGTACGAGAGTGAAAATGTGCAATACAGAGGGCACTGTAGAGGGTGAGAGAGGGCAAGTGAGTTGTAGCAAAAGGGAGGGAGGAGGAGAGAGTGAGAGAGACATTCGGAGACAGAGGTTGTTGTTGAGTTTGGAGGACAGAGCCGTAGGGTAGGAATGCTCTTACACAACTAGTAAAGTAAGGCAAGCCAAGAGCTCTCCTCTCTTCCTCTCTGTTCCTCTTCCTCCCCTTCATCAACCACTATCACTCCATCTATCACCCTATTTTTACACACCCTTCCTCAAGCTGAGGCAGGTTGTTTTCAGGAGGAAGCAAATAGGGTGTAGATTTGGGGAAGAAGGGAGGAGACTGATGGGTAGAGGAGATCGACAAGTGGGGGGAATGGGGCAAGCTCTGACCAAAGACTCAATTTCCCAGGAAACCTGGCAAAACTAAAAACTGCGCAAACTGCACCTCAATTTACTGGCAGAGCACAATTAAGTGCGATGCCTGGCGTGGGCGATTGTTACGTGTAGTTACTGAGAACTGATTACACAACATCCGAGTCTCTGCGTTGAACGTAAAAAAAAAGAAAGAGGGAGAAACGTTTTATGGTTATGGGTTTCAGAATACTACAGCTCAAAAACACAAGAAGGGAAAAAACTGAGATGACAGGTTCTAGTTAGATCTATATCACAAGTCTGCCCTGGTTTGCACTCAAAGCTCTAGCAGTTTGCTATGTGGACTTAAGAACTCAGCAAATAAAAGTAAACGTTCTAGGAGGTTAATAATTAAGCAAATGTGGTCTAGCGTGCTCACACACTTGTGAGAGATGACGTTCAGCTCCTGCAGGCCGATATTGTGGGGCAACATTTGGGCTCCTACATATACGTCTGGAGAATGTCAGGAGATTCTCCAGAGTGCAGAGCATGTCTGAAAGGGTCCATGATTTAGTTTCCGGTGAATGATAGAGATTATGACATTTCATGACAAGCTACTACCGTACTCAGCCGGACGAGGTGGAGGACATGAGACTAGGTGCCGAACCTTCACAGCACATGAGTGTGGTCAGAATATGTTATGGAAAAACATTTACAGTATTCAGTCACCTTCTAGTGTGTCCTTTCAAAACAGTAGGCGATGGAGATGTGAGTCAGTCGGACCAGAAGGCCAAACACAGTCTGTCTTTGCTGCCGGAGCCTGGATGAAGGAGAGGAGGAGATGATCAATTTCAGTGTTAGGGCGTAGAGGTGACAAGAAAATATAGCAAGGAGAAAGAAGGTGAATAATGACGATAAAGTGTGAGGGTAGACAGACAATATAAGTAATCATTGAAACTCTGAGTAGATATTAGTAAAAGTGAAGGATGCTATGTTCATGTTTTCCTCTGGTGGAGAGAGACATCTGCTGGAACCTGAGCCACTAAACCGATAGGAGCAGCACGTTCACAGTGGAATGTAGACATCTGATCAATAAACTGTATATATACATCATATAACCCTTCATACTTCATCACTAAAGGTTCAGAGTTGGGTTGTTATATTTTGAACATCAATAAAGATAACAATATCTATCAATGCAAGTAAGAAGAAGGGAAATTATCAAACTTGAACTTTAACAAGTATTCAAAATAAATAAGTCATGTCCGAAAGTGGGGTTTATGCAGTGTGTGGTATTAAGAAATAATAAATTCAGATTTCGGTCAATAACTTGAGGCCTAAAACGTTATACTAAAACATAATTGTCATTCTACAACAAATTAGCTTGTACTTACTTTAACTCTCTCTCTCTCGCTCTCTCTCACACACACACACACACACAGACTTTCAATATTTTCCCAATTGATGGAAAGAATATTGTATATATAAGTATATTAGTACATATGTATTACATATATAAGTATATTAGTGCATAAGTACAAGATATACACAAGTATATTATATATATTATAGTTTATTAATGAGTCCTGTCAAATGTAATATTTACAAATATACAGCTTGCCCTAACTATAAGTGGAGCAATGATTTTGTTATTTAACACGTTATGATGTTGGTTGTGAAACAAAGATTGGGTTATGTAGTGAAGTATTAGTAAAGTAAAGTAAATAGTAAAGTAAAAAGAGCTCAACTGGCAGCCTGTGTTGGAATATCGGGATTTTATCAGCTTGTATCACGATGCAAGATTGTAACTTATGACAGTGTCAGTCTCAGTTTCTCAGTTACACCTCCAGAAGAATACAGAACAAATACTAACTATTAGAAACACTGTAATATTACTTGAATGTGTTTTCTGGCCTTAGCTTCTCATATTTCACAATAATTATTTACTAAGTACTTTACTTTACAAGACTGCGCAATACCGTAGCTTTTAGGGTTTGCCCATAAAACGTTTGACATTATATCTTATATGAAATTCATTCACTAACTATGCATGTATATAAAACCCTGCACTCATCACTATGTTTCTAGCTAATTAAGCTAATCATTAGCTTACTTTCTACTTCAGCCACACCTGTGAGACAGCAGCCCTCCTTCACGCCCAGTCATTATGTCTTACTGGTTGTTTACACCTGCTCATCTGCTCCTTGTGTCTCTCCACAGTCTCTCAGCTGATTCTGTCTCTGCTGAAATCTCCTCCCACTGGAGAGCAGCTGACATTAGCTTCTTCCACACGGCTCTCTGTGGGTTAGCCTGGCCAGCATGCTAGTTAGCTGAGGCTGGTTCACTTAAGAAACGATGGAGCTACATGATTCAAACTTGAGAAGCTGCGCGTTGTCCTGAAGCAAACATGGAGAAGAGCACTCAGAGTGATTCTCACTTTACCATCGACATGTTGGCTCAATGATTCAACTGAAGTCCACACACAAGGTCAAACCTTCTATTTGCATTAGTGTCACATGACAGAGAAGGCAAAGGGTATCTTGTTTTTAATAACGTTGAGCCAAACTATCAGTTTTTTTACATTACTGCCATAATAATAATAATAAATATATAATAATAACATGTGCCTGTGTTTGTCCAATGCGTTTCACCATTAAAACAACCTGTCCTGCCTTTACAGCCATTGCCTAGCAAAAAAGCTAAGAACGAAAATTTCCTTCAGTTGACTCAAATTGCTGAAAACATGATTTTGTACTGTTAGCTGTTCAGTTGAGCGCTTATGTTTAAAAGTAAATATTCCTGATGTTTTCGATTTGAAAAACAGTTTGTCACTGAAGAGCAATGAACCATGGTAGATGAGGGGCCAGGAAGAATTCCCCCGGAGCGTCCTTTACGCGGGGCTGGATGGACACATTTGTGGCAAAATGCACCATCTAAGGCAAAGCCCCTCAGTTAGCTTTCACCAATCTTCACAGTGATGTGGCGTGACATAAAATAACACTTCAAAGGATTCATTAAGCAAATAATTGTAACAGTATAACAGTTTTCTTTAATGTCACAGTGTCAGTGATGTTAGAATCCTTTGATGTCTTAGATGCAAAGAGGAAAGATGTGTATGATCTGAAGAGAGAAAGGAGTGTTTTTGACCTGAACAGATCTATTAGTCTAGTATAGTGATAGCGATAGCACCACCTATTGCCAAAAGGAGGTAAGCCTCGTTTTACTATGGGGTCTTACTTGATGGGGTGGACCATAATGTGTGATTAGTCAGCGTGGTCCAGCGGGGCATGACAGGCGCCGGAAGTGAAACGTTTATCCTTGCCGAGGTGCGCAAAACACATGCAATGCGGAGATGTGCGCTTGGTCATTAATCGCCCTCTCCACTAACCGCAACAGGCTTCAAAATGCAAAATAAGGTAGCCCTAGTTAGGGCCCGAGCACCTCCGATGGGAGGCCCTTTGAAATTGTAAGGATTATTCTGGTGTGACATTTTGATGATTCGCCAAAAAAGAGAGATTTATGAACTCCTCTCTGCATTGTTCTTTCAGCCTCAAACTTTATTCACACATTCACAGTCCCGCCCTGATCAGAACCATATCAATATTGACTCATCATTACAGTGCCACCTACTGGCTACAGGAAGTGTACTCTTTGCTGCTTTACAATATACAGCTCAAATGAGCTGTAAATATAATAGAACACTTAAAAGGATTCATTAAGCAAATAATTATTTGTTGTCAGTTTGCTTTAATGTTACAGTGTCAGTGATGTTAGAATCCTTTGATGTCTTAGATGCAAAGATGAAAGATTTGTACGATCTGAAGAGAGAAAAGAGTGTTTTTGACCTGAACAGATCTATTAGTCTAGTATAGTGATAGCGATAGCACCACCTATTGCCGAAAGGAGGTAAGCCTTGTTTTAAAATTAAATTAGAGTTAGATAAAGTTTTCACTATGGGGTCTTACTTGATGGTGTGGACCATAATGTGTGATTAGTGAGCGTGGTCCAGCGGGGCATGACAGGCGCCGGAAGTGAAACGTTTATCCTTGCTGAGGTGCGCAAAACGCATGCAATGCGGTGACGTGCGCTTGGTCATTAATCAGCCTCTCCACTAACCGCAACAGGCTTCAAAATGCAAAATAAGGAAGCCCTAGTTAGGGCCCGAGCACCTCCGGTGGGAGGCCCTATTGAAACTGTATGGATTACCCTGAGCGTAGTGAATGGGCTTTTTGAGGACTTCAACGTTTCTAAAGTTTGCAGTAAATTAGAAAGTGGTGAAAATGTATGTATTCTGGATTATTTGGAAATGGGCGTGGCAAAATGGCTCAACAGTGCCACCTGGAACGCAGCCCCTAGGTTTCCACACAAATTCGGGACACAGGTGTATCGTGACTAATCACACAAAAAAGCCTTAAGGAGCATTATAAAAAACGCAACATGCCTGTCATTTCGGATTTAGTGGCCATTTTGGCCTTATTCCACATGATGTACTTGTCGTAGAGCTTTCATCAGATCAACTCAAAATGTAGTTGAGTGTCATCACAACAAGATTGAGATATAAATTTATTCAAAGATCTATTTTTCGTCACACCGTGTGACCGTGGCGTAGCCTCAAAGTTTGATTAAACACCATCAAAACACGAACTTCTGTATCTTGGACATATTTGGTCCAATCGGGTCCAAACTAGCAATGTAAGAAAATAGTCGCGACCTGAAGACATCTATACAGAAATCGTGACTTAAAATCACAGCGCACCCTGGTGGCAGCAGGAAATGTCTTGTTTTTGGTACGTCTTAAGCCTGAAACATGCTTCTGCAACTGCGTCTGCGTCTGCGGCTTTTCACTGCGCTGTGGCGCAGGACTCGTTGTCATTCATGCTTCCCCAACCGTTGCGTGTGTTCACCGCCAGAACACTAGGCGGAGTAACGTGTTTTGTCGAAGACGACTCCTTTCTTATTCGTCGACTGTTTATTAACATCGCCACCGCGGCTCCTCGTAGCATTTTCTGGCGGACAAAACCGCCAGTCAGTGACGGGTTATACCAGTGGTCATACTTTCAGATCTCTTCCGCCAACCGCTCTTCTATTTGGTCCATATTCGTTCTTCTAAATCTTCCGTTGTTACTGCTTGTATTATGGGGCATGAAACCGGACATGCAGCTCCAGACGGGATGTAGAGCAGACCAATCACAGCCTTGCGGGCTGAGTGAGCTTGCGGAGCTTTGCCGTAAATTTTAGAAAAAGTGGTCGACGCCCGTAAGCACGCAAGAAGGGATACATAAGCACGTAAGGGACCCGGAAGGGCTCTTGCGCTTACGGGCCCGTGAAAACGCAGAAGCATGTTTCAGGCTTTAGTGCTACAACGTAGCCCTAGTTAATAATACATTTTGTTTGTCTGAATGTTTAACATTGTGTATTCAAGATGCTACAGAAAACAAGGGCCTCTTTTTCAGAATGTTGCATCACCATGAACTATTATTGCAGTGTGCCTAGTTTGTGGGGACACAGCCGCTGTGATGTAAAAGGTTAATCAAGGGGCATTGGATAGTACAATAACATTCTAATAGTAACATAGACAACAAAACAAATATCACCTAGTTGTGTTTTGCATGTGAATCCTCCCAAATCTGAAATGGGAGAGGAATTGTTGTCTTCAGCACTAGCAAAGGTTCCATGGTCTGATCGGTTTCTTCTCCCTTTGCTTTCAAAGATTAACTAGGAAGAACTTAAGTTGTGGCATGTGTGCAACTGGAAAAGGGTTACAGCGTGCACTAGTTAAAGCAGACTAAGACATCTGAATATCCTGGGGAGTGTTAAAAGGTCCTTCAGATATTTGGAGAGAGGTGTCATGGCATGAAAAGTGTAGTTGCTAATGTGAAACTGGCTGATGGACCTACAACGGAAAATGATTGAGCTTGGAGCTACAACAACCTCCCGCTGCTCAAGTTCTATAAACTGCAGAAAACTCTCACACAAAAAAACTCTCACACAATATCATCTTCATCACTGCCATTGGACATCGGCTAAAGGAAGCAGTTCCAGCCTTCACATAGGAGAGGTTCTGTGTGTACGATTTAATATGACCCTTGAAGGATGTTTATGAAAACGATATGACCCTTTGCAAGGAAGAAAGGTTCCCCAACTCTTTGTGAAGCGAACTTAACTGCAGCGTATTAGGGTTTAATGCAGTTACAAAATGTTGCAGGCGGTAACAGGACCTAGTTATTGTGAATGAAGTGTTCAAGAGCAGGACTGTCTCCACAGACACAAGATTTAAAACTGTTGTACACCGCGAAATTTTGAAAGATGTACTTGTCAGTGATAGGTTTAACCAGCATTGTGTGAACTTGTTGTGCGAGGACCTGATGTTCTTGACTAAAATGTATGTGAGAGTCCTGCTCTTCCATTTGAAGAAAAACAAGTGCAGAGCCACAGCCCTGAACAGTATGGTGCCCTGAGGACGCCTGTACACGTGCTATAAATTAAAAACCACTTCAAGATTCAGGATAAATGCCTTTGTGCCGTTGTAGCCGTAATGTGGCTGCATGCATCCCCCTGCAGCATTTACAACTGTGTTTGTAGTGTCGGGGAACAGCAGCTTTTCTCAGTCAAAACAGAGCTCACGGTGCTTGCGGCTCACCACATCCTCTTGTAGTTTAGAAAATAAACACGTTGTCCTCACACTCTTAACCACAGAGGCCTCCCTGGGAGAACACGCTGACCTTCTTTCGGGCTCTTGCTGTCAACAAAGATTATTAGGTGTGCAAAAGACGCGTGGCGTGCTGGATGCTGTTAAGAAACTGGGTGATGTTCAGTCTTCACTTGGATGGAAAGTCACAACGGAAAAATAGGGTAAAGCAAATCCTGTGATTTATCTTCTGTGCATCATTACAGGCTTCATTTGGTTTCTAACTGAAGACTCAACAATGACGTAGGAGGCCTTGATGGCGCAGAAAGAGGCCCCTCCCATCTGTGTTTTGTGTGTCAATGGGGGAGAGTGTGTGGAGAGAGAAGGGCGACAACCATCTTATTCTCTTGTTGACTGAAGGGCAACTGTTGTCAACACTACAGCAGCCTCTGCAGATGAATACACTAAAATCATTATTTATATGCCGCTCTATTGAGTAGCATGACTAAACACGTGACAACCAAGTTTCATCTTTTGCTTTTTGCAGCTTGAATTCATGCAAAAGACGTACACACTGAATATCTAGCGAGAACTTTTTTTTTAAAGATCCTCAACTGAATGAACTTTATAAAATAGAGGAAACACCTGAAGTGTAGCCTAGCTCCCAACCTCTGGACTCACCTCTGTATCCACTCTCTGAGAGAGATGAGCAGTTCCAGGCTGAAGTAGTGGAGCGTCAGTAGAGGTCTCTTCCATAGCACCAGGGTTTCCTGCTCCTCCTCGTCCCTCTGCTCTCTCTCATCCACAGCAGGGTCTATAGTCACACATTGTGGGTATTGCATGGACACACAAATAATTGTGAATGACCTAAGAAAAGCATCATGAAAATACAACAACAGCTTTCGTGTCTTTTCAAAGATGCTGCTGATGTGCTTGTACGTTGGATGATTGTTTTTACCTGTCAGCCTTCCATTTCGATGTTCCTTGACACCAACATGCCTCTTTGGGAGTTCTCTCTGCCATCTCGCTCACCATGAAGGAGTGCCGCTGAGAGTAGAGAGGGTAATCGTTTAGTACACTTGCCAAATCCCGGACTGACGCTTTCCCAGACTAACATTCAACAACACACAGCAGCCCCAAACACACTGAAACATGTCTGTGTACAATCCCACGCGCCAGCTGACCAGCCAGTGTTTTCCTGCTGCTTCATCCTGCAGAGTACTGGGAACCCAATCAGGCATGTACATGGCTTAATGAGGCCTAATTCAAATGTAAATGTTTTGTGTGTGCACTCAATTATAAGTCTGCATCCCCTGGTGATTTAGAGACAATGGGTAAAAGAGCGTGCAGCAATTTTTAGCTTTTTGTTTCTTTTTCAAATTCACTCAAAGGAGACCCATATCTGAACTCATCTTCATACACAAGCCCAGTGCAGAGCCAAGGGCCTCCTAGGAATCTGTCAGTGAGCAGTGAGATGGGGACTCTGACAAGGAGGTATGCAGCTCACCATCTGGTGGAATTGTCAGTCACCCACACATACACACAGACACACACACACACACATACTGGTTTAATCCCTCTATCCTGTGCCCTATACCGGGCCTCTGGCTCCTGTTTCCGTGCATTCACACTTACACATCACAGCGAGCCGTGACGTCTCCTAAAAGCATATATACATTTCTTCTGAGGTTCTGAGAAAGGCTTTGATTTTTTCTGCAAAAGCAGTGACATGTCAAATGTTTTTTAAATCTTGCTATGATGACAAGGAACAACTTATCCTATCCCGTCCCTGTAGGTGCAGTGTGTTTCTGTGCTCAGTGTGATCCTGAAGGACAAACACACATACACATTCTGAGCACTGAACAAGAAGGCTGGGAGTTCACTGTGGTCTGATTTGTGCAATTGAAGGTTGACGGAGATAAATACAAATCTCTAGCATTTGGAGAGCCACTCTTGGCCCTCAATGGGAACCACAAACTAAAGATTTTCATCAAAGGCTTTAAAGACTTGAGCACACTGTAAAAGCACTGTGTCATTTCCTCATGCACTATATTCTTTAATACACCCTATCATTACTCCACTTGTACTAAGGAGAACAGTCTGCAAACAAAAACAAACTTTAAATAAATTGGGGCCAACAAGGTCACTTTGTTTGAAACCGGCAAATACACAACTATGTGCTTTTTCTACACAACAAAAGCTTTTATTATAATTTCAATTTCATTGCATTTTTCACTATAAATTCATGGTTAACAGTTCCATAACAACACCCCTGCTTGTGAGACACGGTAGCACAGCACTGCTGCCACACTCGATTGCGCAATAGCTTCCACCAAAACAACCCAGACCTGTTGAGTAAGTCTTGTGCAAGGGACAATGAGAAATTTAAGACCGAGCACGTACACTTCAGGATGAGAAATCGAATAAGGTGTTATCAGTTGCCGTGTTTCAAACTGAGATAAACACACTGCACTGGATAATTTGACACTCACACTGTGTAGAGCAAAGCAGGGGCAGCAGTGTAACAGCCTGTTGTGAGCCGAGCAAAACAAAATATATAGAGAGAGCAAACTCACCTTTCAGCTGATGCTTGATCAACAGTGAGATCTGGGCTCATGTGAGGTCTGTGGAGCCCCAGTGGCAATGTAGGGCAGCAGTGAGCTCTCCATGAACTGCATCACAACTTGAGTGCAGGGTGTGGTGATGGAGGGGGCCAGCGAGGGATAGAGAACTGATATAGGGTTGCCGGGGGAGGGGAGAGCAGGCTGACAGAAGAGAGACACAGAAAGAGGGAGAGATTTCATCTTTTGCCCGGTCGAACCTCCAGAGATCCAGTCTAATTAGAGGTCTATAAATAAATAGATGTCTTTCCTGGAGCACAGTCCTAACACTTCTCCATCCTCCGCGGGGTTTCACAAAGAGAGCGGGGCATGGATGGCATTTGGGCAAAGAGGACCTCGGTTAATTCCCTTCAGGAAATTCGCATTTTTTTCATAACTAGAGACAGAAGACCTCAGTGGTATTTTCCATGTTTGAATTTCGCCTTGTTTATCAGCACTTTGTGGTGATTGTTCTCCACCAGGTCACTCAGTTCACTGACACAACTCTGAGTTTCTGAGCTACTGGCTCCTGGGACTGACTAAAAATAGGGTAGTGGGAGTAAGTTTCAATAGGAGACGACCTCCTGTGTCATTTACAACATTTAAATGAAAGTGTATAAACTTCACATTGAAGCACTTTGTGAGAAAGGTGATTCAAATTCAATTTGCTTCCTGAAATTTCTTATACAAGCTTAATAAAGATTACGCAAAGCCAGTATTTAAGCAGGATCAGTTACATCCCACGAACTGTTGTAACATTTGGGCTTCAGATAAAAACAAAGTCTCCAGTAAACTTCGGAGAGACAATAAATGTATAGTTTTGATACCATTTTATTATTTAACCAAGCAGTTCACATATTATTGTATTTCAAAACAATAAAATTTATTTCCAACATAAACACTGTTGTCAATACAATAGACCTCATGGGATTAGGGATAGGGTAGAGGTTAGGTTTAGGTCTAACCCTAAATTTGAATCAATGTCCAGTCCGAATCAGGCAAGACGTCATTTCTGAGGTCTTGGTTAGTGGTAAATGTGAATCGTGGTTAGGTTATGGTTATGGTTAGGCATCAATTGGTCATGGTTAAGGTAATAAGGTTTGATTAAGTTGTTCACAATGAGTGGATGACAATGCAAAGTTATTTTAAGGACTTAAGTACTTAAGTAAAAGTACAAACAATTAGGCAAAACTGACAAAGTAATAAGCATTATTAAGTAATAAATTAAAAAATGTAAAATTCACATTACTTGCCGATTACTCAATTCTTCCCTGATGCTACCTTCTGCTTAATCATCATCAGTCTCGGCAGTGGCCTCCTCTGAATCCAGGTCAGGTGTCTCTTCTTCACTAGTGCTGCTGCTGCAGGTGCACATCGCTCTCATTCAAGGAGGCGGGGCCTAATGTTACATTTCAGCTCTGATTGGGTCAATGGACTAAATCCCCTATCAACAATAATATAAAAAATATAAACACAATGTGAAATTGTAACACAATGCTTTTTTTTAAAAAAAAATTATCTTGTAGAAGGTACATTTATTTGCTGATATGTGTGGTGGGAGTAATAGTGAAAATTACCAAAAAATAAATAAACTTAAATTAAATGAAGGACAGATGATTTGTCCCAACGCTTGCTGCACAAGAGTGAGTGAAGAAGAGGAGCAAGATAGCAAGTGATCAAGTGGGTATCAGGACAGATATGGATGATTTTTATCCCCAGTCTGGTTTGTCAATAAAAAACTGTATGTTTGTTTGTGTGTGTGTATGTGTGTGTGTGGTGAACATGAGCGTTGAGCGTTGAGCTGAGGACTGAGTGAGGCTAAGACCAGCTCCAGACAGGAGAGGGAGCTCTATGACTACATGTGTGAGTGTGGACCTGTGAACTGGCACCTGAGATCTTTACAGAGACAGTGAGAATATGTATCGTACCAGCTAAAGCACAAAGCATAATAAACATAGAGATCAAAATAAAGATAAAGATATGAATGAGCCATACTGAACTGCTATCATGGAAAAAAAAAGAGCTGAGCAAAATGTTCTGCTCAGCTCTTAAATTCCCCATCCATGCAGATTGGGCATAAAGTAGAATATGTCCAGGATAAATCTTCACCCCCATGTGTATCTTATAGAATATTATATCTGTCATATTCTGGGTTGATTTTAGATTCAGTTTGCAACTGCAGGTTCCAAATAGGAAAAATGAGGGATAATGAACAAGGTTCTGTCTAAGAATTTCTCCTTCATGGCTCAGTTCTTCTTCTTATGGCTACACAACTGTTCCTGGTCCCTCGCTCCTCTCTCTCCCCCTGTGTTCCTCTCTATATCTCGCTCTCCTCTTTGCAACCCTCCTCTCCTCTTTTCCCCATTTTTTCTCTGCTTACTCCAACAGGTCGAGGCAGATGGCCGCCCACATTGAGTCGGGTACAAAGTTAGACCAACTATGAGCCAATCGTGTTAATTATATTTTACATAATACGTCACTTTAGTCGCGGGGGCATGACGTCATCACCAAGGGCCCTCATAGAGTGGAGCCGACAGTGGAGCGTGGGATGTCTCCATCAGGTTTGAATTAAATCCCTTTATTGATTCTGTTGTTCTCCTGGTGACCCGGTGACACGTGTGAGCTCCAGTCCGTTGTGTGGTTAGATGATGTTTACTGAGCTGAAGCGGTTGTTGGGAAGTTACACGCTCCCGCCTCGAGCCAGGAAGCTAATGTTAGCCAGGCTAGCTCCAGCTTTAAGTGTGTTGTCAGTGAGTTTTAAACCAGTAGAGAACAGTTTGTTCATAAACAGTGGGAGACGAGGAAGTAACGAGGCGTGATGCTGTTTGTGTCTCGTGTCAACTCGAAGGGAAAGAACTGTAAATACCGAAGTTCCTCCTGTGGAACTTCTTTGAATGAACTCTAATCTCAGTTTGTTCCTCTTCACTCAGCACGTTTCCCTCGCCTCTAAAAACCAAGCCCACACTGAAGGAGCTCATATCTCCAGGAGAATCAGCTGCTCATATCTCAGCTCTGCTTTGCCTCCATGAGCTAGAGAAGTGCAGTTTAAAACGATGCATGATAATTATCCCTGTAACTTTCCCTGAGCCTCTTGATTCAATATTTGTTAGTGAACTTTTAATGTTCTCTCGTAATTTCAAAGGATTTTCAAAATTGGTTATTAGATTACAGCTTGTTTTCATCAGCTTTCACATTCAGTTAAATTAGATTTAATCTTATAATGGAGGATGACTCAGTAATACTTGCCATGTTTTTCCTTGACAAATGTACGATTCTAAGAACCAAACCGATATCCAGTTTATTTATGAAAGAATTGCCTCTTTATTTAGATTCTTTGAAACTGGAAATATATGAATATCTGTCATCAGCAGTGTCACTTAATTAGTACTCAGACCAATATACATTTGATCTAATTCACATTTTCCTTTTATTTACTTTTTAATGATTTTCAAAAAATTGTTTATCATGTTTGTTCATATTTAGTCATTCATTCTCGGTTGGGCCTGTTAAATATGTTAGGTTGCTCAGCCAGTGTGGAGGAATAGTCCATTAAATGCAGAGGGATGAAGATTTGAGCATCTATAAGTTTATTTTCATGACAAGTGAGGAAGATGATGTTATTGTGGTCATAAACTCCTGAAGAGTTACTGAGTAGGCTATGTGAGATGAGTTTTAAAAGAGATAGCAATGGCCACATGTCGTATTTATATGTTTCTGTCTTTAACTTCCTTATATGTGCATATACGTGACTTATTCTGTGCTGTTGTTGTTCGCAGGTGTAAACATGGATTTGTTGTGTGGTCCGCTGGGTTTGGGCCTGGTAGCAGGACTGGGATGTGGGCTCCTTCTCGGCTGGCACCTTCGAAGACGCTTCGCCCCAGTATCCAATAGCCTGATGGAGGCGACGGGGAACGGCGAGGCGAATGTGATGGGAGAAGGAGGCGAGTTCAAGATGGTCCTGGTGGTCCGGAACGACCTGAAGATGGGCAAGGGGAAGGTCGCCGCCCAATGCTCCCACGCTGCCGTGTCGGCGTACAAGCAGGTCCAGCGCAGGAACCCCGAGCTTCTCAAACAGTGGGAGTACTGCGGCCAGCCCAAGGTGGTGCTGAAGGCCCCCGATGAGGACACCCTGATCGACCTGCTGGGTCGCGCCAAAGAGCTGGGGCTCCCTGTCAGCCTGATCCAGGACGCAGGACGGACTCAAATTGCCCCAGGGTCCCGCACCGTGCTGGGTATCGGCCCAGGCCCGGCAGATCTGATTGATAGTGTCAGTGGAGAGTTGAAGCTCTACTAGAGTTCCAGCTTCCACCCGTTGGACTCGCAAACAACTCCCTTTGTAGATAAAACTATTTGGAACTTACAGCTGAGCTTTAGTGAGTTTTTATTTTTATATATGAAAGAAGTCAGTGGACTCTTGGATCAGTAAAAACAGCTTCATGTGTGTTTCTTTACTGACTGTCCTGTGACATGTGATGAAGACAATGTTATTGTTGTTGATTTCATTAAATCTCAGCCCTGTTAAATGTCAGTTATGACCCATAATAATGTTCTCAATGATAACAATAAATCTACAAAATAAATGTGTGAAATTAGAAAAAATCTCTTCATATCTCAAGTATTAAATGCTTATTAAAACACTGCAGATCCCCGCATTGCAGCTGTTGAGCCTCATGGATGGTGTGTTGATACTGGATGTCTTGTAGGTTTTGTTATAAACATATGAAATATATCTTTCCTGCTCTTATCTGCCCCGTTAGCTACAACTGTGAAAGTCCTTGATTCTCATTGTTACCTCCACCAAGGAGCTTATGTTTCACTCCTTCCCATTTGTCCATAAGCAGGATTATGCAAAAACTATTTAGAGGACACAAAACCTGGTGGGAGGATACGGTCTGCATCAGGGATGAACCCAGTAAATTACAGTGCAGATCTTGAGTATGACGCAGATCAATTTTTTTTTATTTTCTGTAACATTGAAAAATCAGACGTTGCAGCTGATTTCTCATAAGAATAATTCATGGAACTTGACAAAAAAGAAATGGGGATAGTTAAAGACGCAGATCCCCCCCCAAAAAACTGAATCTAGAGAATTTATATGGATCAGAGGTGTGGGCTCCGAGTTCCATTCTAGTCTTTAGTGTGGATCTACTTCTATTTTCGAAAAAGGACATAAAAAATGGTGGCGTCACAGCCGATCCGACTGGTTAACTTGATTTGTACCATCAGGGGGTGCTAGTACTTTATCTTTATTAGGTTTTATATCATCGTTAAACTGATAATATATTAATATATCAGACATTACACAGAGTAGACACACAGGAGGATGTTACAAACAGAATCCAAATACCAGAGTGCAGCTCCATAACATTTCAATCTGAACCACATTCTGTTGTTACTGGTTGGAATCATGTTCAAAAACCTGCATTCCTCAAAACATCTGGCGGGAGGGAAACCATTGAGGTGGTTTTAAGATGCGCCCAAACCAGTCACTGAGACTGGACTCCACCTGCTGTTGACTTCCAACTGAAAGCTTCACAAAATCAACAGTGTGTTTCCTTTGATCCTGTTTGGCTCAGGTCGACTCCCAGCTTCACCCTTGCCTTGTAAATTTGCATGGTAGGAAAATACCTTGGTTTGGAAATAGAGTCATCACATTGTTTTGTACGATGGTACTTTGGACTACAAACACAACACAAACTCTATGCACTCTACAGTCTCTGACATCACTTCCCTGTTTTTAGATAGACACACAATAGTATATTCAAGACACAACCAGACTGTTCTTGACAAACAAGAAGCCTTTATTGTTAAGTGGAAAACAAAACTGCTGTTTCATTCATTATGATCCTGATAATGCACAATCAAATATCTTAAGTGCACAATTTTCAATCTAAGGTAATTTAGATAAGAATATAAGCTCAAAGGAGTTAATGATCGATTTCTTGTATACACGCAAGCCTTTAATAAAAACTTCAAATTACCACAATTCTGTGATACTGGTTGTGAAGATGATGAGCGGGTTGAACTGACCAAGCTAAAGGCGACACTCGACAGGATGTGAGGAGCGTTAGGGTTGAAAGATCTCTCCTGCACCCTCAATAACAGATATCCAGCAGAAACAAACTGCAGCATAAAGAGGTGGCATGGGGGGGGCGTGTTTGTCAAACAGGTCTGCAGTACCTCCTGAGATGGAATGGTCCCATGTCCGAGCATTGTTAAAGCACATGGCGATCGGACTGCAGATTTGTTTGGAGAGTCCTGCATAGGCTTTGCCAGAAAGAAAGAACCTTTCCTGAAAATCGTATGTAAAATACTCTCTCGGAATTTCGTCAAGCAATAACCCTGAAGTGTGAGTTTGGGGGACTTGACGGGTACGACGTAGTGTTTCAGGACTGTGGGACAATGGAAGCGGCAGTCTTATGTTCAAATATAGAAGAACACAGTAGCAGTTTGTGTGTCTGAATATACAATAATTAAATGCATTTTACAGTCGGACAGAAGAAGCTGCTCACACACACGAAAGGAAAAAGAGGTTCTACATTAATTTCTTCTCACTACAGAGTGCAAATCAGATGCTTCACAACAGACCTTTAACTCGAAGAGGACTAGCTCTTCTCACAAGACCCCCCTGTTGTACATAAACCATTTCCCAATCAAATAAAATAGACAAAAGAAAAAAAGAATCTAGTCAAAACGGAATGTGAGAAAATTAATCTTTGTGATTCAATCTTTTCTTTGACGACAAATAAAACTGAGTCCTTCATGACAGTTTAAAATTGGAAAAAAAGGTTTATCGGTATTATCCCGAGCTCCCTGCAGAGGGCAGAGAAACAGAAATGGTCTGGTGAAGGACTGGGGGAGATGGATGGATGGTCGCTCCGGCCTACATGTGGAGAGGGGTGTCTTTACATGCCGTAGCCGAAGCCCGGCTGAGCTGCCGGCTGAACGTATCCTGCAGGGGCCTGGTAGCCGTAGCCGTAGGCTTGCTGAGGGGGCACGGGTACGGTGGGGCCCGCCGTCAGCATCAGCTGTGGTGTGCCTACAAGGAGTCAGACATGGAAAACATTTTGGATTTAATAAAACTACATTGTCAACATCGTGTTCGTTTTTCAGCTGTGACACCATAAAGCAGCAAATAGAATTCAGTGCAGAGCATACAGTCTCCTAAATGTGCCAGACACTGAATCATATATTTTATGGCTCAGTGGAGTCACCTGCTATCATTATAATCACTTTTGGGAAAGTGTTAACCTTGAGCATAACCTGATGTTATAAGCCAAGGGAATAAACCTGCACAATGCAATGTGATCTGTGTCCTGATCATGATGTTTGGTTTGACCCCAGGTGAGGAGGATAGTGAGTAATGTAAGAGTCAGCCCCCAACAGAGGGCTGTTGAAAGAGGTGGAATTCATGCAGAGAAATGTCATATTTCTACATCTAGCAACATTTTAATCAGCTGATGACACACCAGCAAAGGCAAAATAAAAAATGCTGTTTAATAGTATTTAACTCATAATAAATCATTAAAGAAAAACTTTGTTGCCCATGAATATTTAATACTATAGACAATTTTTGCTTTTTACTGATAATTAAATGACAGAGTAGATGTCATTACCGTAGACGATGGGTTGCGTCTCTGTTGCCTGCTCCTCCTCTTTCCTTACGGACTCTGAGGTTTCTAGATTATCTACCTGCAAGGAGAAGAAATATGTACATTTAGGACAAAGACACACCAATGTTAACAACACACTGAAGAAGTTTAAAAATAAAAACAGCTGTGTACAGTACATTCGCTCGCCAATCTATGCGAATTTTACTAAGAAGCCCGACAAAATGAAACCCGACAGAATACAACGTGATTAAACCAGAACTGTTTGCTTTTGTATTTGATTTCCACACTTTATACACAGAATGCAGATGTCCATACACCTTGTACTGATCAGCATTATTAACATAAAGTTCAACTGATCATTTTCATTCCTTATGTTAGATTCCTCTATGGCCTGACTGACAGTGAGACAACACCCCACTAGGGAATTCTTTAAAAACAAACAAAGAAGAAGGTCTTCAGGCAGCAACACACGCACACATCCGTCCTCAGTGGGAAGCAGCATGTGGATGCAGATTTTTTTTACAGTTCAAAGTCAGAGCTCACTCAGCAGTGCACTTAAATGCATGTATTCGACATTCATTTTTGCCATGCCTCTTTTTGATGAACAGCATATTATTTCTGTTCTGTGCACAGCTTCAACAGGCTTAAGCTTCACGATCCCATGCTCTGTGTGTTACAACGCTGGCTGAAGCACGGAGATGGGGAGGAGGAGGGGGGAGAGCGGGGTTAGTCTCGTGCCGGGTGCCCATTACTGCTCAAAGGTTTTTAAAGAAAACCAGGCACAACCAATCGGCTCCTTTTACATGTTACGCATGCTTGTTCCAGTTAGTGAAAATTAAGTCAAACCATCAATATACATCAACAAAAACAAACACACAGCTGTATATTGTGTAGTGTCATTGACTGTGAGGGAACGAAGTGAAGTTAAAGAGAATTTGTAATACTTGTTGAAGCTGATCCACTTTTTAGGAGCAAATAAAGAATAAAGTCAGACCGTAAAATAACCACGATTTAAGCAATTAATTCCGCATTTTCTCCATCAACCTCGCTGGGTTGGCAACATATTTTATTTAACTTATAATTGAATACGTGTTTCTGCCTGCTTCTACTTTAGAACAAAGGGCAAAGTAATGTTACTAAACATGCACCTTCTAATCTGATGCAAAGTGAGTCAATCATTTCTCACTAAGAAAAATAGATGATGACTTTTCTCTTGTGATATTCCCTCCTTAAAACATAATCTTATTCCTCATCCATAAGTTAATATCTCTCACGTCAGACATCTTCTATCACTCTTTGTACCTGTCACTCAATCTGTTGCATGTGAGAAAGACGTGGGAAACACTGATCTATATATTAAGATATATGGTAAAACAAAAAAGGTATCTACAACGACGCCTTGCGGATACTGTGCATCAGCCTGAAAGATGTCTCAGAGACTGTGGAAGTGAGAGTGTAATGCGTGGTATAGCTAAAACCATGCACACTCAAGGCTGCAGTCTTCCAAGCTCAATACTAAAAGCTTTTAACTTTCACCTGTCCTGTAACTGCATCAACCTGGAAGAGAAGAGGTGCAGCATAGTAGAAGAAAATTAAAATAATTTCCCCCACAAAGAAGACTGGTAGAGAAGGAAGACTAGCAGAACGCCATCATGAAGTATTCGAAGCTTGTTTCATATTAAAAATAAAGTGTGGGTGAGAATTCAATCGGCTTTGTTCGACTCTGACCAGATGACAGCATATTTATAGCAATACTGCCTGCATTTAAATTAAAAACATTTAAACCCTAGTTCACTTAACTCCAGCCTGAAAAGGACGCAGCTGACCCACCTTGCTGAGGTATTCCCTCATGACCTGAATGAAGTATGGCATAGAAAAGTCCATGATGTTGTGCCTCCAGGCGGTCTCCAGAACCACGTCAGGCCGCAGCAGGTCATAGCAGGTAAACAGGCAGGCGGCGAAACACTCCCTCTTGTTCTCATTGAGGAACCAGGACAGCAGCTCCTCTGCCAGCTCGGTGTCCTTGGACTCTGATGCATACTGCATGGCATCCTGCAGGGCAGACAGAAGAACACAGACAGATATTGGAATAGTCTCAAGTCAATTAGAGCAGTTAATCTGAAATATAAGAGGTGATGATTGAACCATGATGGGAGAAGGAAAGTTGAAAAGCACCTTATAGAGTTTATCCTTCTTGCAGAGCTCCACACTCTGTTTCCAGCGGTTGTTGCCCTTGAAGAGGTAGGCGGCGATTCGCCTGAACTCAATCAGCTCGTGCTTCTCCAAGCGCTGGGCCAGCGAGATGTTGTCAAAGTTGTCGTAGGCATCTATTGATGTTCTCAGTGCCTAACAGGAGACACATAAACAGTTAATGAAATGGGGGCTTGAATTTGGGAGATAGAATAAGATTTGATTCAACACCGTGGTCCAGCCTCTTACCTGGTAGTCCTCCTCGATGATGAAGAGATTGTTAAGTGCTTCATTGACTGATTTGTTGTTGTGGCTCTGTACTGACCGCAGGTATGGTTTGACCAGAGGCAGCTGCTTAACCTGTAAACATGGAGAACAATTTTAATATCAATCCTGGCAGTCATAGAACATCTCCATCATATTCCTTTATCATTATCAGAGTGTATTGATGTGTACCTTGCTGAAGAAGTTGACAGCACGGGAGTGGTCCAGTCTGGGAGAAAGCACTATGAGCAAATCATTCAGTAACAGGGGCTTAAACTCCAGATAGAACTGGGTGGCTTTGTAGTACAGCTCCACGTTGGCCACCTACACAGGGTTCAGAGGGAAAGAGAATTATTTTAAGATGATTAACACTGGATCAGGACATATAGTGCAACATGAGGCATGAGGCTGATTATAACTTTGCAGTATAGCAGCCTTTTATAATGTAATAATATAAGTAATAATACATAAATTCACATTTGAACTTAAGAGAACAGACGCAAGTCGCATGAAATCCCCGTTTTCCATTAGTGTCATTTTAACTGAAAAGATGAATACAATCAGTATTTAACAAACAAAATCATCGGTGATATCAAACTGTACCTTTGTGATGATGTCTTTGAACTGTCCCTCCTTCCAGGCGTCTGACGGGTGGTTCATCATAGTGATGATGGCGTTGTCGAACTCCTCATACTTGTCGTAGAGGAAGACCAGCTCGGCCCACAGGTGCGCCTGCTCTGCTGCCCTCAGCACCTTTGGAATGTTAACTCTGGACCAAAAGAGCTCCAGATGCTCCCTCATCTTCTGGGGCTTGAACTTGGAGTAGAGGATGGCCAGCTCTGTGAACATCCCCATGTGAGCGCGCTCCAGGCCCAGGGCGGCTTCCAGCATTGTGATCAGCTCCTCGAAGTAACCGCGGTCCTGAAAGAGAAGGGAGAGGATTTGGTAAATGTGCGTTTATGTATGTGAGCTAAGTTTTTATAATACCGCAAAATAAGACCTTCATTTCCTGCTTACTTGGTAGTAGTTGATCAGCTCCTCCAGCTCATCAGCGTGAACAACAATGTGGAGACCACACATCTGGGCCAGTCTGAACTCCTTTCCATCCACGCAGGCGAAGCACACCTCCTTCCAGGTGCGGGTGCTGTTGGCCTTCCGGGCGCCGTCCACTGCAGCCTGGTACTCCCCGAGGTGCACGAGGGTCGAAGCCAAACGGCCAAAGTTGGACACATTGTTGTACAGCAGCTTTGCGGCATCGTACATTTTCTCATCATAGCAGCGATCACCGACCTGCGGGACAGATTAAATAAAGATTCACTGTGTCATGGTGTTGACCTGACAGATGGTTCACAGAGTCTGGTGTGAGAGTGAGGCTAACCTGCTGGATGTGAGCATTGTTGGGTCCATTAATAAACTCTTCCAGCTCTGCCAGGCGATTGGTTTTGGCCAAAGCAAAGATGAGCTCTGTTTCAACGTAGGACTCACGGGCCTTCTTACGAGCCATCTGAAGGAATTTGACCAGGTCCTCCCAGTTACCTGAAACACATGGACAGTAACATCAGGTGTATTTCCACAGGAATCCACCTCTTTTTTTGGGTAGATGAGGAAAACTGTCTAGACTGCTTTGTACGCCAATACTGACTGATAATGCAGCTTTCACCAAATACCCCTGTACAATAAACACCACAAATAAGCTGATGTGTTCCATATTGATTTAAATTCATGTGACGAATGAATAAAAAAACTCTACTTCGGCTCAAAGTGATTGATGAGGTCACAATAAGTTCTTTCCTTACCACTTTTGTCAGCAGCCTGCACCACCTCCATGTACGCAGAGGGGTCATCAGCTTTGATGTAGGAGTCGATGGCCTCCTTCACTAGGCCTTGCTGTAGCTGAGCCTTAGCCAGCTGGCTCCACACAGCTGGCTCATTGCAGCGTTCTGCAAACTCATAGGCCCGGTCCAGGTTGTTAATATGCTCGATCAGCACCTAAGGAGGAAAAAAGAAAAAACCATTAACAATCAACACTTTAACCAATCAATACGTTATTAGTCTAGCTGTGTAAGAGATAATGACCGACCTGCACAGCAGAGGTGTTGACGTCAAACTTCTTGAAAATGGCAAAGGCCTCCTCAAAGAGCTCGTTGCTGATGGCGATGTTTGCGATATCAGGAGCGTCGTAGTTGTCCAGCCTGCTGATGTACTCCATCACACGAGTGCGGTCAGCTTTGATAGCAGTCAGGATCAGCAGATTCTGCAGATTTCTGTGGGAGTGATAAGACACTGAACTTTTAGCACATTTTCAGTTGGGTATTCTGGACAACAGTAAAAACTTTCTTAATGCTACATACCTGTGTTCACTGAAGACGGAGTTGTCCAATACAATCTTCTCCAGCAGCTCAATGAGCTCATTCGGTAAATCTGCGGTCATGAAGGCCTTGACTGTGACCGACACCTCCTCTGGGTCCTGGGTTTCTGACAGTGCTGTTTGCACCACCTGAGAGCAGGTACAAGGGAACAGAAGTTTAGAAAAGCATAAGGCTCCAGTAAGGAATGAGATGAAACTTGCCTTGAGTTTAGTTTACCTGGTCAATGAGTGGTCTTCTGAAGGGGTTGGTCTCGAGCAGCACGCTAGCCCACAGCTCGGGATCTTTGCGACGGACCAAATAGCGAGAAAGGCTCTTGAACAGGGAGTTCTCATTGCAGACCTGATGAGGAAGAAATAAAGAAATAAATACAATAACAAAGGCAGTTAAATGCAGCACATTTTTGGCACATAGTCAGAGGCCAAAAAGACGCTTCATCCTTACATTGATCAGCTCCTGGTCACACTGTCCTCTCTCATAGGCCACACAGGCCAGGTGGGGGTCTCTCTTCTCGCAGTACTTTCCCACCACACGGCTGTCATAGAACGGGTTTTCCCGCAGGAAGCGCTCTGGGTTGTTGTTGCTGTCGATGTAGATCTTGGCGAGGGCATTGTGGGTGGCTGGCTCTTCGCAGCCTTCATGGATACGAGACTCCAGCCATGGCAGCAGCAGCTTCAGTCTGTGAGATAAAGAGTTTCACAGTACAAGTCAGATCCTATTTGGGACAATGGATGGTGTTCCACTTTGGGATCAGTATTTGTTTCATTTGTTTAAATTGTATCAATTATTTAACTTTAAAACCATTATCATCACAACATTTCCTGATCTGAAACATTCACATGGAGCATTGCAGCACCTGTTTCTCTTTTCAACCTCAGCGACCAGTTCATCAGTGGAGAACTGTCCCCTGACGACCAGGATCAGACTCTTAATGACATCCTCGGAGCAGTCCACGTCCAACAGACCACCAACCACCACAGGCAGACGGCTAGGGTTCACCTGGAACACAATCAATCTCACTTAGCTTATGTCTTTAATGTAAGGATGCTGTGTTATACAAATGTCTGTGTTTTTTGCAGTGAGCCTCACCTTCTGAACATAGATCTCAATGTACTTCTGCAGGTTGTTGCGATACAGGTAGAGGACCAGGTCATGGACAAAGTCGAAACGGTCACAGACGATGATGAGCGGCAGCTGGTCGGTGAGTTTAGCTTCCTGTTTCGCCACAAAGAGCAGAGGGAGAGAGTCAGCAAGATATGGTAACCAACACAAAAACAACTACAAGGGTGACAAAACATCAGCACAACTTGATGCACCAGAGGAAACTCTTAGTTCAACTATGACTCGTTTCTGTATGATGGATTTTCCAGGTGCACTTTCCAGGTAAATCAACCTTCAAATACACAATACAATGTCAAAGGGGGGAAACAAAGTAAAAGGTTTGCCACTACAACAAACTGATGGCACACTTCACAGGCTAGAGGATGATTGATGTAAACTAATGTGTTTCACATTAGAACGAGACCTCTAAGTGTCCTAAAGCAGCTTTCCTTCTCATTAGGAGGACAGCTGCGAGTTGCCAGGTCACCATCAGATAGCACTGATCACTAGTCCTCTATCCTACAATGCATTGGAGTGCATTGCCATCCACACTCATACAGGATTAACAAACTGGGATTGTGCACCATTTTTAATATTACTCAAGAACATGCTGCACGGACTAGAGGCTCTGTTACAGGACCACACACTGACCACACAGACATCCTGAATGTCCTTAAACTTCTCAAAATGGAGCACATGCTCTTAACTTGTCCATCAGTCACACAGAAAACATTCAGCTCTATGTTGTATGCCAATAAACTTGTTACACCCCAGTGGGTGTATGGATTGCATTGTATGAGCAAATAGTGCATGTCTGCATACAAATCCCAGTTTCAATCCTGTGCCTAGAGTTAAGGATCAAGGATGAAAAAAAACAGGAAAGGTTTGGTTCTGTGAGCAGGGATAGATTTACCTTATACATGTCCTGCCATTCAAAAGACAAAGGAGAAAAGCACAAAAGATAATTGACTGCCATCAGGACGGTTGGCTGAACATTTTTAACCAATACAGACTAATTGCTGTAGATCTGCTTGTATTAATGGTAGTCATTTCTAATCTGTTGGAAGTGCTAATCTGTTAAAACTGTCTTTTAATAACATGTAGCATTTTAAAGGTTATATATAAGGTATTCACTGCCACTAGATAATACTTGATGGATGAATGAAAAGCATTGTTAGATAAATCTTGCCCCTCCCCTCCCTTCCTTGGCAAGGTGTAGCAGTGTTGCAAAACACAATCGAAACTCAAATACAATCCAGGTCAAGCTGGGCCCGCTAGAATCCACTCTCACCAGGCCTGCACAATATATCCGGTTAGCATATCTAGCATCAGTAGCATAGCTGTGCCATGCTGTGTTTAGACCAAAGACTGTACAAAATAAGGTGTAGCCACAGCGTTTCTGCTTTAAGAGCTCCATGGTGGGCGGGAGACGTGTGTTTAAAGTACTGTACAGAAAGGTAGCAAAAAAAATGCAGTCCACCAGGGTGTCATGTTTGATCATAGCTGGAGAATTCTCACTTCATAAACATGGGAAGGCCAACGGTATCACAGTGAGGGACTACATCGCACCTGTACATGCACTTATAGGAACATGCTTGCAAAACTCTGATCACAACACACTCAGAGGGAGTGTGGCTTTGTTCTCTTCTCAGGATGCCATTACATAACTGTGTTTATACAACAAACAGTTGTTTGCTCCTAAATCATATATACATAGCCTTTAAAGATCGACTAGCAGCTATGATATGAGATATGAATGAAAGCAGGCTGGAACTGAGGATTTTACCTTGAGGAAGTTTTTGACACGCTCAGGGTCGTAGCAGTTGCTCTCTCGACAGATCCTCTCCACCTCTTTTATCTGGCCTGTCTTGCAAGCGGCCTGGATGTATTTGAAGTGAACTTCAGGGTCCTGACTGAAGTTCACAATAGAGCCCAGGAAGTAGAACAGACCTGAGACAAAAAAAAGGTCCATTTAAAAAAGACTCAAACAACATGCAAGACATCAGCTCCCTTCAATCTAATGACAGCATTACAGATATACTATAACATACAAAAAAAAACGTTATATAAATTGAAATTAAAATGTAGCTCCATGACTTCAGACTCCAAATAGCGTATTAACCTTTACTAGAGGTGGGGACATTTTTTCAGTTCAAGGAACGATCACTCTGCAACGATGCAGACACAGAACATAAATCGATTTTCTGCTACATTACTTTTTCAGCGATGTCCAGCCGCTGCATAATTATAACCACCGCTGCTTCAGGACAGATGCACAATTAAGATCCAGTCGTCTTTTACCATGTCAGAGTCTCCTGTGTTAGTGTCCCCCTCCACTCTACCACTGACCTGCGCTCACTTTACACCTTATCAATAAACAGACACTAAATCAGTATAGGACTGCAGTACTAGTCACTTTGTGTTTGTTGATTTGCTCCAGAGTTTATAATGCAAATTTGTAAACAAGTGTGCATCATGTGCATGAAGTTGATCTGCGACACACAACAGGAGAAGCGCATTAAAAAATTCTTTGATGCGTCGATAATCGTTTTGTCATTTATCCCAGCCCTCTGAATCGAAAGGTGCCTGAAGATTCCCACCTCTAACCTTTAAGCTATGGTATTTCACTAATAGTCACCTCCTGGACATTGTGTACAATCTATTGATTGTCCTGCTTCTCTTCTGACCTAGTTGTGTAATTGATAGCTGGGGAACAGCTATCTTAGTACAGGGGCAGGAGAGTATGGAGGGAATGGCTGCATAACTAAGAGATAAGTCAAATGTTAATCTAATGTCTGGCTGTAGACAGGAATATGGAGGTTAATTGTCCCATTTTACAAACCATTATTTATATTGCTACTATTCAATACTTTGTCTCTCTGACTAACCAAGCATGCAATCAGTGACTGGGAACTTCAAAAAATTCCCAATATTCTTATTGTCTGAATTGCCGACTACAGTAAAAAAAAAGTTTTAAATATCAAATGAAGCAGTATGCCTTCATTAGATCTGTGATCTCACCTTCAAAGCTCTTGAATGACTCAAAGAGCTCAGTGAGAGACTGTGTGCTGAGCTGCTCGTGGTACTTGGAAGCCACCTGGACACAGATCTGCAGGTTCTGGCGGATGTTGGCCGACAACATGGCCCTGAGGCACTCCAGAGAGTCCTCGACTGACAGCGAG
The DNA here is from genome assembly GCA_038501795.1 of Pseudopleuronectes americanus. Lineage (NCBI taxonomy): Eukaryota > Metazoa > Chordata > Actinopteri > Pleuronectiformes > Pleuronectidae > Pseudopleuronectes > Pseudopleuronectes americanus. The sequence goes on from CM076728.1 coordinate 4,727,524, forward strand.
CCAAAGAAGTTCACCAGCCACTGAAAGTGCAGGAGGACATTTTTACTTTAGTTTGTTGGTTTTGCAACAGGTACAAATTTGACAACAAAGAATATTTGCTTCTAGTTTTAATTAAATTATCCTCAGTTGGTGAGTGTAGCCTACCTCTGGGTTGAGCAGGTGTGTGTGCACAACAGCGCGCTTGATGTCGTACAGGTCAGTGTAGTGCTCCAGCGCCCTTTGCAGGAGTCCGGCCTTCTCACACAGCTGGGCGATGTGGGGACGATCGTAGTTGGTGAACATTTGGTTGCCTAGGATAGCATCAGCAACCTGCTCCCATGAAAGAAAGAAACAAAAAAGTTCACATAAATGATTTCTCCGTTTTATTCATTGAATTCCTTTCAGTACAGTATGTGCATGTGTCTACCTGTGGAGCATGCATGAGGTTCATCTCCAACAGCCGAGTCTGCAGTGGACCTTCTGAGGGTCTGTTGTTCTTCAAAGCGTCCAGGAGGAATGACGTGCACTGCTGGATCAGGTTGTACTCCATGAACACATCCACGATCTGGACAGACAGAGAAACGCATTGTTAAACAACTCTCAAGGAGAAACCAAGATTGTGTAATTGTTACAACCCTTCCTTTGTATTAAATAAAGCACTACTTCACTATAGTTAATAGTAAACAATAGTCCTACTGCAGTCTCCTACAGTTATGCTGCACTGACATTTTTTAACTTCTCTAAAACACCAGTTACAATGTAAAGTAAAAGTTGGCTGACGACAACACATTTCCTCTTCCAACGCTCGAAGACAGCTCTGATGCAATGTGTGATTCTAAAAAGTATTTTTACCTGCCAGTACAGCACTTTAGGCAATACAGAGCGCTGTGTCAGCAGTTGACATTTGCAGTGCAGAGAGTCTGCAGTGGCAGGAAGCAAAGGAAGAGGTGCAGTTCCTATATATTAAAGGATTGCTGAGGTTCACAGATGCTGGCATGCCATGTGACTTAGTCAAATTCCTTAGTTCAAACTTGGGATATGCAGAGGTCACAAAGTTTATTTTTCTACAAACCTAGTTTCTGCAGCAGTTGTTAAACTCATACAACAACAATCTTTGTAAGTTTTATAAGTGCAAGGTAGAAATGTTGAGTTCTTAAAGAGAGACTTCTTCCACTCGGAGTAATATACTTAAAATAAAAGTAAACATCCGTTTATTTATAATTTTGAAATCCCTGCTCCCTTCCACTGACCTGTGTGATGTCAGCCAGCGGCTCTTCATCCTGAACAAGCATCTGGGCAAACTGCAGGCCTTGTTCTGGGTTGATCCTCATAACATTCCTCAGCAGAAAGATCCAGTCTGGAGTGTAGCCCACCTGGAGAAACAAAATAAAAAAAATCCAGCAATAAGTGCTCTTATTCTTTTGTAATAATTTGCAAACACTTTAGAATTCTGGGAAAATCCAAACTAAAAGAGCTCAAATACTATCTGAGCCAGACAGACATACCTTCTTGGCGTACAGGACGATCTTGGGGAACTGACCAGTCTCTGCAAAACACTGAATGACTTTGTTTGGGACGTTGGCCCTAAGGTAGACACTGAGAGCCAAGGTAGGATCCACTGCCTTCACCAGGTCACCAAGTTCCTCTGAGCACTCCAACTGAAAAGTAAGACAAGTAACATCAGCACTGGAACCAAACAAACTACAGTTAATGCCCTGCGCTTCTATACCTCCGTCAACAGAGGCAGTTTACATACATTATTGTGTCATGGGGTCACTTTGATCTTTACTGGAATATAATGCGAAATTCCCTAAAGTGAGATTTGAGCTGTCATGAGGCTAAAAACATGATTTGTGAGGCCACCGGAACCTCGCCCTTTGTCCACCAAAATAGGTGAATGTATATATCGAATTTGAAGAAATTCAATAAATAATAGGGCTCAATCTACAGAAAAATGTGCTTATTTAAAAGCTGAACCTTAAAAAGAACTGTCAGGACCACCGAAAGGTTTTGATGTGATGACTATACAGTCCCCCACTCAGAGAACTGTCAGCCAACTATTTTTTGTTGTTGTTTTAGCTTAATTGATAACACAAGATCAGGTGGTTATATGTAGCATGTTAAAGAAAAGAATGCCAAGTGTATGAATGTATGTTAAAAATATATATATGTACAGTAATATACAAATTACTATTATACATATATGTAAAATTATCAAATGAGTGAACATTCAAAAAATCACGGCCCGTGATTGTCTGAGCAGGAAGGCACTTTGAGCCACCAAAACATTTCTCAGGGAGACTTCACAAACTCCTTACATAACAATGATCTCACATGATCCAAGATAATAGAAAAGTCATGTAAACAAATAGGCAGCTCAGGAAGAGCCTCTTCCTGTGAGTGGAGGCAGAGATGGAGGCTGATCTACATACCTTGTCTTCCTTCAGCCACTTCTCCAGAAGTTGCTTTCGCCCCTGCTGCAGGACGGGCCTGCAGAGCTCCAGGGACTCGAACTTGTTGAGTTGGCCCTGGTCCAACAGGATACCAAAGTACTGGAGCAAGGGGGAGGTCTGGCCTGGCTGAGTTGGAACACTCTGGAAGCGACGGATGGTGTCTGGGGTACGAAGGATACCCTGAGAGGGGAAAGTTTGGTCAGTACATCTGTGTTCAGACTATAACCGAGACCTGTTGATTAATCCTTAGCAAATATGATGTGTACCTTTGGTGCATTGGCAGCTACTTTGGCAGCCTCAGAGAAGTTGCCAGCAGCAAAAAGGTTGTTGAACTTGCGCGCAAAGAGCTCTTCAGCGCCGGCGAGGTTGTTGCGGACAGCTAGGCGGAGAGCCAGGTCTGGATTCTGCAAGACGTTGGTGATGTAGGGGATGATGTTCTCCTCTTCCACACACACGGACAGCACCTGTGTTAAGGGGGAATACAAAGACAGATTTAGTAAAGTGCACTAGGGACCAGAGAAGGGGGACACTGTGTAATCATGCTGCTAGATTTTACCCCCACCCACCCTTTTTTGCAAAAACTGATGAGGAAGTATTGCTTTCTGGAATGTAAAAGAGCTGCTGAGGCTGCATCCATACTTCTATGTTTTCCTTCTTCAATTAAAACCATCTCTGTCCACACAAGCGTTTCGGCTCTGTATTAGTTTGTATGGGCAGTGTAAAAGCTTGTCTCCTACGCATGTACACAGTTGTATCATTGTAAAATGCAGAATTTAAATGCGCAACAGCGGATTAGGAAAAAGACAACAGGGTCAGCAATTGATTATAAATGTTGCTGACTACACTGGTAGCTGAGGCTAGTGCAGGTTCTCTTCTTATGGAAGAGAGTCATGTGATAACTCCATTAAACTCTGTCTGGCCTTTGGTTGTGGCTTCTGAATACAAATGTATTATTAGTAGGTCAGTGTAACGCATGGCTTTTGTGAGCCGTCCGGCAACACAGAGAGAGAGAGAGAGAAAGGGGAACAAGTCACATAAAAGGAGCAGGACGGAGGAAAGGGGAGGGGGTGGTGGTGAAGGAGAAAGACTACCAGTGTTGGCCCCTCTACAAACAAGCCCAGCAGGTCAGTACCCCAACATTTAACACCAGTGAATAGACCTCATTCTTCCAGCCACTAAAGCAGGGTCACTTACGATAATGTAAGTGGACTAATTGAAGGGGGCTAAGATAAAAGATGGATAGAAAACATGGAGTCGCAATAGCTCCCTAAGTGGAAATTCTGTTCTAATCATGCAGATGTTGTGAATGCAAGAGGGAGGTATCTTCAAAAATAAAAAAGGACAACAAAGAATTCAGGAAGATATAAACAGAAACATGTTAGTTAATATGAGAAAGTCCAAAGCCTTGGTTGACAGTCTGACGACTTAAATAATTATTATTCAGGTAAACATATTGAACAAAACCCTCATATTCCATGTAAATACAATGATCAGAGTTTGGTGGAAATCTTGCCTAAAAGACAAGAGACCATGTGTCAGATGATACATAAGCTGTAGTATCAACAAGTGAAACACTAGCCTCGAAAAAAACCACACTAACTGATACAGGGAATAGTAAAATTGCAGGCAGACATCGCAGGTCTCTGTCTGAAGAGGTGGAGATTTGATTGGATGAGAAGACCAGCACTAAGAGGATTACGTGGCACCAGGCTGTGCCTCCCACTTCATGTCATGTGCTAATTGGTGGTGGGCCCTTTTTTCCTTTCTTGCTCTGTCGCTTTCTCACACTCCTCTGGTTTATATGTAGATGTTCTTCACTTGTATGCTGCCCGCTGGGAGTAATGGTATCAGAGATCCTGATAGTCAAACTCAAATTAACAAAAACGCATCGCTTACTTCATAGCTCCAAATAAAGTGTGGAAATGTACAAGTAGATAAAAGACACTAACTTATCATCAGAAAAATGACAGGAGACCAGAGGACCATGTTCATATTGGTTAAATCAAAATGTCAAATCATGAGTTCAACATCTTGACACTTCACTGTTGAGCAGGGTTGTGACTGTGGATAACCACCATTTACTTCTGTAAAAGTTTCTGACCAATTCCACACATTTGATTACTACTGTGATCAAACGAATGATTCATTGTCAGATTGTGTTATTACCATTAACTACAGACTGAATACTTAATAAACGTAATTAATGTAAATGTCCAAAAAAACAACCCAATACAATTTTAAAACTACCATTATATCATCCTTTATCAGAAGCTAATATCTGCATATTCAGCCCCTTTTGTCAATATTCCGTTTTTCCAATCAAACTAATAAAAATAAATATTAGACAGTTTAAAATTATGTATTTAGTTTTACTTTACGCAAGCCAGTTGACCAAAGACAGAGTTATATTAGAAGAAATGTATCATAAAGCAATATTGGGTGCATTTCTTGTTATAACTTTCCCATTATAGTAGTTAACTAACCCACTCAACTGGAGGCAATGTGAGGCCTAGACGTAGACACTGCCTCTGTCTATGTGTGTGCACACAATGTGTGTACACACATACACACTTAACTGTCATGGCAAACATCGAGATCCGTCACTGCTTCAGATCAGCTTTCCTCTCTTCACTCAATAATTCATGTGGTGTGTGTGGCCTGGCTTGAACATTATTCATCAGCTTGCTGGATCCAGTTCTCCTCTCTGGTTCAGCTTAACAAAAGCAGTAAGACACAGACCTATCCCCTCTCTCTGAGTGAAACACTACACTTTGGATTATTTATAATGCCTCCTGGCAAAGCCTGGCCCGACTGATGTTGACAGGTAAACAAGAAGACCATGTTATTGCAACTGCTGATGTTTGAAGTTGTGCTCATCAACACCACATTATTAACTTGTGTCCGATTTGTTGGACATGTGATTGCTGTTGACATGAGTAGAAGATAATAAAGAAATGGTTCTTCTTTGGCAGAGGTCAGGAAAAATATTTGGTTTCATTTTACTTTGACATTAAAAATACTGAGCAGCCGTGCGAGCATTGTACTCCCTCCCCCTAAAGCATAGGACGGGCACTGGTTGAAATTTTTACCTGTCCTTTCCTGTTGACCCCAATGATACCCGAGGTGGCCTCGTGTGGAGCGGTGACAAAGATGGTCTCTCCACTGATGCGGTTCATGTAGATGCAGGTGCCGGTCTCCAAGTCATACAAATGGATGTAGCCATATTTGGTAATAAGGAAAACCACATCTTGCTTGGAGCTTATCTGTCAAGGAAGAGACAAAAATGCATATAGCTGTTAATATTATTTGGATGGAAAAAAAAGAAAATTAAAAAGACCTCATAAGCATATGCTCTGTTTCTTTCAAGCTGAATAAAGATTTTTTTTTACATCACCATTCACCACCACAAAGGTTTTTCCAAAGACAAACTGGGACAAATACAGATCGGAAGATTGAGTAATTATTTAAAGATAAGTAACGAGATTTATCCTTAGGAACTACAGATCATATTAGAACAACGGTGTCCCTAAAACCATTAATTGACTGTAAAAATATGTTGTGAGGGAACAGTTACCTCTGTATAATTTACATGTTTTATGTGTGTTCTAAGAATAGCAGATGATTGTACTTTGCCTGAGCCACCTGCCAAACTATGGAAACATACCTGCATGGCCACAGGGAAATCATTCTGGGCTTCTGGAGGGAAGAACACATCCACTGCTTTCTTTGGAAATGGCTGGTTGGCAGTTGGTGGAGTTCCCACTTCTATGATATGCAACTGTGTCGGAGAGAGAAATCACAAGTGAGAAACTTTAACACTAAGATTTTCTATAAGAAATTCTAAATCCATGTATTTCCCCATTATGTTATTAACAACAGTTACCTTTCCTCCAGCTTGGCCTCTGACAGCAAAGCAGAACAAAGTTGACTCCTCTGAATTTCCCTCCATCTTGAACTGAGCAAAGCTGGCTGCATGGCCTTCGATGGGCTGAGAAACTTTTCTGTCAACAGAGTAGAGCTGCATGGCTCCCACCACCCGGTTTTGCTGTAAGAAGGCAAAGCAGTTTACATACAAATGTGAAAAACAAACTGGTTAAGCAATGCTTAAAATAAAGCTGCCTAGTTACTTAGCAGTGCGAGTAGGTTGCTTAAGCTTTCAGACATGAACTGAACTCCACTGGTCCCCAGTATTTTCTCTGGGGGAGGTGCATGTGTGAACTCAAAAGTCAGAGTGAAAGGCTCCGGAATATCTGAGGACTTTCTCTGCCTGGCCTACTAGTAGAAAGTCCGTAGAAAGTCAGAAGATTTGATGTAAGAACATAGCAGGGGCTGCCCCACTGGATTCTTTGCGAAACATTGGGGGATTGATGAAGCTTTTAACAACCTACAGATTCAAAGAACATCCCGCTGCAAGTACATGTGTGAAAAGAGAACTCTCGATTCTCCGGACTCTACCCAAAGATCATGTTTGAAAACAGCTTTACTGTTTGTAACGAATGTTTGAAAGGTTACTAAACCATTGTAATTACTATGATTGGTATTAAATCAGAAGAGATGAGCAGAAATGTACCTGGGCTGAGATGCCGATGAGCAGGAGCCATTTCTGCTTAGCGTCAGTGCGGTAGTTGATGATCTGGCAGCCTGCCAGGCTGGAGTGGCGGTCAAAAACTTTCACAGGCTGCGAGTCACCCTCCATACTCCAGTGGTAGACGGCAGTGTCAGTCACAAGTGCAACTGTGTTAAGGGAGATCCACTTCCAGAAGGTAACATCGTCTGTCATGGTGTGTGCCTTCATCTTGCTCTTCATCTCAATGTTGAAAATCTGAAGGGTTTTGGAGGCTAGAGTAGGGGGAGAGATGGGGCGGGAGCCAGGCCCCAGAGGAATGTTATAGTTTCTGACGGGATGTCTACAAACACAGACGCACTCATTGGAAAAGAGAACCCATCAAATTTAAATAGAAGGGAGATTCAAATTTGAAACATCAGTAGTCATGGCACAGAGGTCATCAGGCATGACGAGACCATGACTGATGGCTCGTGGATACCATACATGCTGTAGTCGGGTTAACCCTAACCCTAACCCTGTCATGTAGTGAAGTGTAGTGAGAAAGGCACAGAAAAAACACCCGTGAATATCATTTTGACCTCATGGGAGGCTTCACCAGGTGTCACCGTGTCAATTATGTGTACTCAAGCAAGTACATTTTTCTACACACTATAGGTAAATTATAAATTGGCATTGCCAATAAGAACACATAACTGTAGTGTTGCCAAATAACAGATGCATGTTGAAATATAAGTAAATGAAAAAGAGTTATTCTCAATGTGTATTAACTTGTGCTCCTGTGGGAGTGATAATGACTACATACATGCACACCCCTCCTTAGCACAGGTCAATAAGAATATAGATACTATAGATTATTTATAAATGAACTTAGTACGTGTCATGAATCATTATGTCCGACTACTTGGCCCACCCCATCAAATGAACAGCCCTCAGAGAGAAACAAAGCATACAGATGGTAGAAGCGAGAAACAAACAACTCACAAAGAAGGCCAACACATCTGCATTTGAGCCAGTTTGGTATACAGTGGAATACGACATTTAAACAGACACATGGAAGCACAGAAATGGTTTCCAATCGTGATTATGGTTGACTTTCTACTGTTGCAGATCAGTTTTGTGACTCACCTGATTTGTTTTTGTTTGTTTTATTAGTTTGGGTAAATTTTGTGAAATGAAGCTTAATTATTAAGCAGTGTGACTTCCTTGTTTGTTCGTTATTCAATACTCATTAAGAAAGGAGAAAAAATAAGCAAAGACCAATGCACATCTGTCAAGATCATTTTGCCATCACTAAGCCATGGAATCAGAGAACTGTAAGCGATGTGAAAAATGGAGCAGCAGCAGCCAATTTGTAGCAAGCAAAGGGATTTTTCATTGAATAATCATCTAGTTTTGGAGGTGATGGGATGTGTGTGCTCTCACTGCCTCCATCCTTAAGACATCATGGTTACATGAAAAGGTCAGGGCTACATACTGAGTCACATGACAAGGTTGGCTGAGAAGTGTCATTATGACAGACTGAGCAGGGAAGACAGTGGGGGTTGGAAAGAGGGAGGAGGGATCTTTGCTGAGGCTACGATGTATAATTATTGAGGATCAGACCGGTAGTACAGCCTGAGCCAAGATCAATAAGACACTACACACAGATACCTGTTTCATTGAACTACCAGTTCCCATAAGGACATATTCATGTTTGCTGTTCATGAAGAGGGGTGTGCATAGATAAGGGGCAACTGGTTTTTACATAAGAAGCTTTTTCTGATCTGTCCTAACCAGAAGAGGATCCATTTAATTTTAACTTTGGCAGTCAGTGTTTTCATTTTTGGGGCAAAAAAATAATAAATTTGAACTAAAAAGAACAAACTGCAGGCAGAGAGCCATTGTGTAACATTTAACTAGGCAGTATAGTGTTAAGTGATGCCACTATTGTAAAGCTTAAGCCTCTAAGTCACATGTTTGTCAGCAATATGTTCTCTCTATAAAAGTTGAGCACAATTTACAACTGCACATTGTACCACGTCCTCAGTAGAGGACTTTCAGAAAGAAAGGACAACTATTTTTCTTATTTATTTTAACAGGAGGAGAGGATAAGACAAGTGATTGGCTCTTTAAATGTTATTTCACTAGTTGGAGGGGGAAGAGGCAACACGGACAGATGGACACATAAGGGTGTTGGGATCTGCAGATCCTTCTCAATAGTGACCAAATCTAAAGCTTTTCTAATTTTTCTAACAAGCAAACTTCACAGTCTCTCCTTAACCCAGTTCACTCCTCATCTGAGACTACATGTGATGGAGGGATATGACATCAGGAACATGTTGTCAGACTTTCAAATCATGTCCATAAGTTAGTTTTTTGGTATCGGGAACAGTTTATGAGAAATTACTGAATTAATTCACAAACATGAAAAACAGCTGGGAAACCAGTGAAACAACAGATTTGAGTAATTCAAACTTCACAGAGATGGAGGAAGACATGAATTTCAAAATAATTTAAGAAAGAAAGTGAATTAAAATGAAATACATTTTGCCCATGATATCACCGCATTTAGTATGTATCACTTGTACATACAATACAAATAATGGAATGCCAGCAAGCTGTAAGGCTGTGAAAGCCAAATCCTGTTTACAAAGAAATATTTTCAATGACAAATATTTGGGGGAAAAACTTCCCCCAAAAAATTGTTGATGGCTTTAGTCATGGTACATTTAATTATTGTGTATACTTAATGGGATCCGTTCAGTTGTGTGACTTGTCCTTAAATACCGTCTTGAAAACAGGATTTCACTTCCACATTGAAGTAGTTAAATTTCAACTCACCGTCTGCAAACACATAAGAAAGCAGTAAAGTAAACAAAAAACAAACAAAGAACATAGAACAGACAAAAACAAAACAAAAAAGTCAAACAATCATGGATACTGAACGAAAAGCATAAATATACTATATTTTGAATATTTACACACAAATGTTTTGAAAAGATCCAGTAAAAGTACTTCATAGAGGAAAAACTAAAACAGCTGGATGTGTATCCAAGGGATTAATAAAGTATCTATCTATCTATCTATCTGACTAGATGGAAATCATTCCAAAATAATCTCAATTATAAAATAGACAATATAGTCTTATTGAACCAACATGTCTGAACAGAGCACTGCTGAGTTCAAATATCACATTGAAGTATATGATGTAGTTATATAATATAATTTAAAGCTAATACAAAGCAATTTGGCTTCGGGGATGCCAAAACACTGACGTACCTTTGAGCGCAATGACCTTGCTGGCTGGGTTCATGATGGCGCTGTCAGCTGAGATGGGCCTGCGGATAGGTGTATTTGGGTCGGCCATGTCAATGATCACCACCTGAGACTGCTCGCCCACCTTCTCCCGCACACAGATAAACTTGTCCGACTCCATGGTGAGTGTGCTGAAGCCGATGTTGGCTGGATTGATCCCTAAGTTTTGGAGCTATGAGAAAAGGATGGGAATAGAAACAAATTAGTTTTGAAATACAGAATATGATTTGCGAAGAATCGATGACCGCTATGAGATCACATTCTTTGTGCCACAATCTCTCCTTCAGGCTGGTGCCAGGGCAACCACGTGGCGAAATAGAGGACGTCAGCCAGTGAGAGTAAGTGTCAATAGGTTGTGAGTTCCACTTGTTAATATTGTGCATAGCAATGATGATTTCAACAGTTCAATTAATTTAAATTCCTGATTTTGACAAAACAACAATAGTGTTCAATAAGAAGGCACTGACTCTACTCAGCTGCTTTGCACTACCACAGCCTATCAGGTGTCCTTGCAGCTCTAAGCAGCTCTTCGGACACATGGAGCTCATCACGACAGGCAGAGATATGGACTGGGTGGAGTAGTCATCCAAGTTCTCAAAGAATCGGCCAGGGAGGAAACCACAACCGTATTACACAACACTCTAGTCATGCTGCAGTCCGACTGCCAACAACTTTTCAACTCTGACTTTGAGCAGATCATTGCATTTGGTTCAGATGCAGTTTGTTAAGACGATGTAGTACTTTTACTGCAATAAGACAACATCTGTTGTTACAATCACTTGTGCCTTAATATGTTGTGTGTGATGTAAACCAAAGGAAATGAAACGCTGATGCAATGAAACAGAAAGTAAACTAGAGTTCAGAAGTGTAGCCTCAGTTTTACAGATGTGGTGTTGAAGCACAACAAACAGTGTGATACAGGAAATTAAGAGTATTATCCTGTGAGAAAAATCTGAAGACTGTAGGTGCACTGCACAAAATACCAGCAAGCTCTGCAGCCAAGATTACTGCCAAGGCTGGAAACAGGGCATCCTGCCTGCATCACAGAAACTGACACAGCACTACCTTCTTAAGGCAGCCAAACTGGATGGCTGTGCCAGACCAGCTCTGAGAAGGAGTCAAGACTGATACAAGAACAATCCATGCATCATGTTTACAAAATTGGAAGATGATGTTAAATCAAATAACACTGGACAGGCAAATTACACAATCAGTGAACAAATTAATCCAGCGTCTTCCCGCTAAACAATTGCAAATGGCAAGGTGGTTGTGAAGTAAGCCTGAGGGAAATGAAACTACCTTCCAATTGGTCACATATTGATGTTGCAACTTCCTCTACTTTTGCAACCTATCAGTAATACACCACAAATGTAGTATAATAACTTACAACTCTTTGGAGAACAAATTTTAAATCAAATTAAATAGCTATGTTTTTATATAATTTTCATATGTCCCAGACAACTGAGTTGTCAGTGTAAATATTTAAATACAATTCATTGTAAAATATTTTACTATTATATTTGGTGCTCCATATCTTTCCAGCTTCAGCCACAGCTGACCAATGTCTGGTGGTGAGTTCCTTTCAAAGCCTGCTAATGAAAAGAAATCCACCAATGCCACAGACCAGTCCTAATCAGCAAACACAAACCACAGTTCCAGGAACTGCTCAACGAAGTTGGAACACCTTTTATCAATGAATGGACACACCCTCACCACGACTCTGCCCCACCCACATTCTTTCTCTAGCGAGTAACCCGTTTCCGTCTCGATGACATTGCGATTCATGACCTTGCAGAACAAGTGTTACTACCAGCTCGAAGGAAAGAACTGAAAACTAATCTGAAGCGAGATTTCAACAGTGGCTTTTTTTTATTGCTGCAAAGGATGACATCATACAGTGACATCATCCAGCTCCCAAGCCTCTTTACCGTTGCCATTGTCTGTGTGGAAGACTTGTTTACTGAGGCAATATTTATTCACGACATAAGACAAAGGGACAGGGCCCGTAGAGAGAATATATATTAGACACTGAACATACTGGCTTTCAGTTATAACTAATGGCAGTTTGTTTCATCACAACATTCTAAAAAAAACTACCATATTTCTTGACACATAGGTACTGAACTGGGTTCCATTATATCCTGAACTTGGTTTTAAAACAGGAGCACTTGTCTGTATTAACAGTATCTGAAACCCCCATGCAGTTATTGTGAGCTCTGAGACCTTGGGAATATACTTTCTTAAAATCATCTCTCTAATCTATGGGAACCAGACTAAGGGACGTCTACACATTAAGCAGGCAAGGAGGGTTATCCCTCTGTTAATAAAAAATACTTTTTCTAGTCGGATCTACTACCTCTGTCCCTAAATAAAGGGACATGGTAAAGTAATTACAGCACAACAAATACAGATAGATGTTGCATTGCTGGAAGACGAAACGCACCAGTCTGGTCAGTTTTGGTTCTCTTGTAGTAAATCACAGCTGTGGGCTAATGCTGCTGTGACATCAATGTGCAGGAATTTGATGAAAGCAGGTCAATCCAGTGGAGCTACAACCATCCCGGAAAATCACTGTTAATTTAGTCTGGCCTGATGTGGCCTGGTGCTGCTGTGTTCAGCTTAGTAGTCAGCAACAAGCTTTGACGGGCAGATGCTTTTAATTCAACAACAGCTTATTAATACCAGGGTTGTGAGGAGAGCAAAACCAAGAGAAGAATGAGAGCAACGTTGTGCTCTACCACAATCAACACAATGTAGAATTCTGATGAAAATGTGAGGAGAAACACAGTGAAGAAGAGGAACAATTTACAAAAGAGTTCCTGAAGGCTAATGACTGTAACATCCAGCTAGCAAGTGCAACTGCAACATCAAACTACTAGCATGAGACACAAGCGACAAGTATATTATGCATTGCTATCATTAGTCCTTGGATAAATCATTAGCTCAACTGTGCCTCATTACATTCTGATCCTTTTCAATACTGCATCTTCTATGACATGAGCTCATATGAGAACATACTCACAATTAATGTCTCTGCAAAGAAATATATTTTCTTTTCGCATCAAGGAGAGCGCACAAATCTGTCCTACTACATTAGCCTCACACAAACTTCAGAGATTAATGTCAATCAATTAAGAAGATTAAGCCCTTTTATCAAGAGAGTCCAGAAATGAGTGCTATCTACTGCTTCGTCACTGGACTGGAGGTTTTATTGAGGATTTACTACAGAGACACATCTCTCTGCTACCAGTCACAAGAGTGAGTTGACTAAGGTCACAACTTCCTGATAAAGAATATTATGGCTTCCATTTTCGTGCAACCTATTGTTTCTGTCGAGATATACAAAAAAAATCCCTGAGAGATGTAATCAGGTGTAGTACATACACAAAAATGTTTCCTGGTGGCTGGAATGGCAACCACAAAATTCCATGTAAGTTATGTGACCAACATTTATTTCCTCATGTTGATCCTTGAGAGCTTCCAAACCAACGGGTGTAATATATCAGGCTTCCATCTGATATCGGTCCCAAAATCAATAATTAATTATTATTAATGGAACTCTTACGTGATACAATTAACTGATACATCATCATGTTCATGTACTGTAACTGTAGTGAGGATGTTTTCCTTCTCATGAGGGCTTATCCATACACAGTCATTCAGCTCAAAATATACTGTGCTCTCAAGGAAAGAAAGAATATCAACTTGATTTAAGTTCAACTTAAAGCTACAAATATGAGCTGATGGATGAGACTGAATCCTACCCAGGGGAGGAATAAGTCAGCTGATTTGAACTACTCCTTATGACCCAAAGGGAATCCCATCTGTTGATTTAACCTGTTCGCTCTTCCCTCAAAAAGGAAAGCAGCATCTTGCTCAGCGAAAAGAAGATGAGTGTCCCACACATGTTAAGTTCAAGACAGGTCAGAGAAGGATGTGCCATGTAATGTGCTGAGGCTTGCAGCACTTCACGGCAGTGCTCCACAACAGGAAACCAGGGACCCATTGTCTACTAGGACTGAAACAACAGGCTGGCCCAGTGCTGCCTCCTCCACTATCATGTGACACTAGCAAGGGGACATGTGACCAGCCCAGGGGTGAAGAGCAAGAGGGCTGCCTTTACTGATAAAGTGGAGGGGGAGAAGACGGAAGGATTGCATGGATTTGTGAGGCCCATCTGTCTCCACTCCAGGCCAGTTCTGCTGAGGTGGTTTATGGGACTGCAGTTTCCTTTTTCTCCCAAATGTACGCTTTATCTTATATTTAAACAGTGCCACAGAATTTCAAGTGTTCAGCAGATCTGTTTCCTCACCAGTCACGGGATCTCAGCTGGTCAGTTACTAGCCCAGTGCAAAGTGTGACATGAAAAACCTTGTAAAGTGATAAGAGCATGTCCAAATAAACTAATGCCATAAATGTAGGTGTGATAAACAGATTACATTTACAGTCGAAAAGAAATCTGAATTACATCCCTTTTGTCTGCCAGCCTAAACCCAATCTTTTAAGTATAATAAGGAAACTTAGGCCCTCTACAGAACACAAGCATCTAATTTAAAGCAACCTGCAAGATGTATAAGAATAAACATTACAATAATGCATACTTTCTTTCTTTATCTATATTCTTTATGTTTAAGTCATTTGATGGCCCCTGTCTCAAACAACAGAAACTAGATGCTGAACATTAAACAAACAGGTTTTTTGGAGTGATTAGTAATTGCTTTAGCAGTGGGATTTAACTGATGATAGTTTTGAAAAGGATTACTGTGGGTACTTACAAAACATCAATGACAGTAAACAGTGTTTTTTCCATGTTATTATGGAATCATATGTGAAGAACTGTGTTGAATTAACACAGCGTTGGTAAGTTAAGGATTGGTTTTCCCTCCACACATCCACAACAGGGCCTATTTGAAACAGGAAAGGCTTGAAAAGCCCTCTTAATAAATCATATGTGCAAAGGAAGTGTTTTTTTTAATTATATCAACTTAACTTTGATATAATATATTTTAATGACACTTGAACAATTAAAGTTTTTAACTGGAGTCCTAACTACACTATATAAATGGATAATCTATGAATATGCAAGCTATGCATGTTGACCGGATGACAGAGGAAACACTACTGCGGAGTTTCAGGGAAAAGACAGAAGACCAAGTTAAATGCTTGCTTTTGATGCTGGCTCTTAACATGAGCTCTCTACACTAAATCCACAAAATCACAATCTAGACGACATTGTCGGTTTAAGCTGTAATTTGAAAAAGGTGGGATGCAACAAATTGTGAATTGGCATCATTGTAGTTTTAACATGTACAACCATGTTTACTGTTCAAATACATGCTGCCAGTGAGCTGTGCAAAACCTAAATACTTCAATATCTTGATAGGAGAGTTGTATCACAATTTTAACCCCACTGGATTCCATAGAACAGAGAATAAATGTATCATCCTGCCCTTCATATTACTATGCGATTAATCTACATTTACTCACACAGATATATATGCTACACAAATATGGTTGGAAAGGATAAGTGATGGCATAGCGAAAAATGTCACTGAAAGAAAGTTACCATCTTGGATCACTCCCAAGATCCTGTGACTCAATTGTACCAATAAACTAACCTCCTTCCTACAACCTGGGTGCTCTTATGAGGAGCCATCTCCCCTAACTAACAGACAGCCAACCGAACGAATGGACAGACCTCTCAGGACAATCAAACAAAAAGGAGACACATTTGGCATTTTTTTGGTGAACCTTGCGATTTGTCCTGATGTATATTTTAGTTCATATTGCCCAGCCCTAATATTTTGCAATGATCTGCTCAAGTGACTTATGCTGTGAAACATGCATGAAACAACATATGCAGGTCATGCATTAGTGATATTTGACAGAGATGCCATGCGAGTTGATTAGTCGCACACAATGACCTTGTGATGTGCCAATGACACAAATCACAGAAAGCAAACTTCAGTCACATCTTTGCATTTGATATGTATGAACTACAGTGCAGTACAGCCATTTGAATTAAATGTGACAATTTATTGTAATATCATACAAATATGTGTATTGAAATGAATCCCAACAACTATGAATGACAAGAAACTATTTAGAGTTGCATTTGCTGGAAGCCATATTTTAATTTTAATTTGTAAACTACTAATTTTGCTGCAAAGCTGTTGTATCAGAGCACGGAAGCACAGACCTTTGCATCAGCTGACGATAACATCTTGAAAATGGCAAAAATTGCAATGATACAGTGATACTTGATTTAAACTATAAACATACAGCACCTTGCTATGCTAGCGTCATATTGATAGTTCCAATGAGACTAGAAGACCTGGATCTAAACATCCACCTGCCAAGCTAAATGTTAGTCACAAATCGCACTGACCTTGACCTCTGACCTCTATTCAGGGATCAACGTCTAAACACGGTTGTCATGACTATGCACTGAAGACACATATCCTTTTGGAAATTAAGGAAAATTGGAGTCAGATAAAGTAAACTATCCTATGAAATCTGTGTCATTAGACTGGCGCAACCCTGTTTGTGTTTAGGTGAGGCTAGAAAACAAATACAAAGACTGAATTAACAAAATGATTTTCTTCAGGGTGGCAGATCACATTTCTAATTAGAAGCTACACTGAAACACCAAAAGTCCCCATGATTTATTCATTACACTTGGGATGCCAGCGACTGACTCCATAAGCATGTTCCACCGCCTAAACCGGGTCAGCTTGCAGTTGTAGTGGGCTCAGGTAAAGGTACATCTAAACCGAGTAGGATCCGTATAGTGCAAAGGGTTGCACAACCACGGCAAACACCTGTTCAGCTGGTACTACTTCCATTGCTGCCTTCAAGGGAATAGTTTCCCTGTCAGACACAGAGGTCTCAGTGAATGTTTGAGCCTCAGCCAACTCCGACTAAGTCATTCAACATGGTTAGCCGAATAGCTACCTGACAGGCCAGCACATCACATGACCACTTTACAATCTACCAATATGACAGGCTCCTGAGGACGGCTAATCACTTTCAACGTTATCAAACGATGCAGGTTTTATACATGTCAAGGCAAAGCGAATGACTTAATCAGTAAAGTCAATATAAACTATCACCGCTAACGTAGCTGTCATTTATTATAATAGCTTACAAGGTATTTGTCAGTACAGGCAATACGGATATGTGTTAAATGTGTGGTGGTTCGACCAATTAGCATTTTCGCAGCACTGACAGTCAGTATTGGTACTACAGCGGTCTGTGCTCTAAGAAAATGAACACTTCACTGAGGGTGTTTTCACGGTCGATATGCGGTGAGAGTGGGTTAGAGTAGCATCGTGTATCTAAATACAACTTGATAACAATATGTTGGTCTAACTCCTGGTTCTGGGTTGTAGACTTTCCTCGTTTACATCAGGCACAAGGGTGGCTAGTCAAAGTGTTAGCAAGAAGGCTAGATGCTAACCAAGATAAACGTCATCCACCCAGACAAGCTAGTTAGCCTAGCACCCGAGAGCTAACTTAGCTTGTTAGACTTTGAGAAGTCTCCGGGGCCACGAAGAGTCTCGCACCGATAGTGACTGAAAGACAAACTGCACCTAGTGATTCAACCATTCATTCACAGCCGGGTTCAGCCTCCGTACACGTACCTGCAGGTGCTCCTGAAAGCGAATAGGCAGGATCTGAGCCATGGCGGTTCCTCTGTCACTCTCCTCCGGTTTCTTCCAATGCTAACAAACTACAGCTTCTTCACTCAGATCCTCGTCGGACAGCCAGGGAGCCACTGAGTCCAAAGTCCAGACGGATTCGACTATGAGCCTTGTCTCGAGCGTGCTGTCGGTGTGATGGTACTTTTTTCAAATTCGTCCCGGAGCTGTTTACTTTCGGGCTTCCCCTAGCTAACGAAGTGCCGCTACACCGACTCCCTGGACCTGCAATGGCGATGGAGGCTGGTCAGCGCAGAAAACATCCCGGAAATGGAAGTGCACTCAGCGAGGCGGAGGGATACGGAGTCACTTTTACAAAAAGTACATAATACCGTGTGTTATCAGTATTTCTTTGGCTCATTTGCAATGTTTTATATTTTCATTTGAAACACCGAAACAGCCACGTTGCATTTCATCATAAAACTACCATAGAATGGATTTAAAGGGGGGAACTACTTCTTTCTATTTCGCCCTTTGATTTTTGCCACATCATTCGCCCATGTAAATTAACGTCATTCCTACGTGTTATACACTTGTTCCTCTCAGCCAATCAGATGACTCTGATCAACCACTGAGGAAACTTTATCAAGCATCCGTTCAGCATTTATTTTCTAATAAAATGTGCTTTTATGTGGATTTCACCAGTAGCTTTATTCTGACCACAAGAGCATATGAATTCTTTATTAAATATGGTTCCATAAAACAAATATACTACGTGTCCAGCATGAGTCACTATATATATATACATATATATGCATAATAAAATAATGAATAAAATAACAATATCTTCAGCAAAGTCATTTCATATTAATCGCTCTTTTTATATCGTAATTGTTTATTTTTTGCACTGTGGATGTGCATTGAGATCAACACTAAACCTGAGTCAGATTCCTTGCACCCATACATGGCCAATAACGCTGATTCTGCTTCTGAGGATTTCTGCGTTCCTGGTTACCATCAGTGTGCACCCCAGTCATCATTTCCCCTTTTTCACAGTTTCTGTTGGCAGAGGATGTAACCTTATTGCTCAATGTAATGCTAAAAAGAAAAAAAAAGTCAGATGCTCTGACCTATTAGCAGAGATTTCATTCTGTTTATTCAGCAATAATGGCATCTGGAGAAAAGTGTGGCTGCAAAAAAAATTGTTAGCGATTACACACCATGATAGCAGAAGAAGGCAGAACTCCTGGAAGAATGACATTAGAGAATACAACTGCAAATGAGAATAGTATAAGTATAAGTTATATTGCAACTGAATAGAAACTGTGAAATTAAGTCAATATAGAGCCAATTAAAAACACAACATAATATAACATGACAGCCAAATGAACAGACCATCAAGCGCCAATATCAATTCAAAGCACTGCAATCACAAGTTTGTGCTTTGTATAAACTTTCCAGATACAGGGCATG
The DNA here is from genome assembly GCA_038501795.1 of Pseudopleuronectes americanus. Classification (NCBI taxonomy): domain Eukaryota; kingdom Metazoa; phylum Chordata; class Actinopteri; order Pleuronectiformes; family Pleuronectidae; genus Pseudopleuronectes; species Pseudopleuronectes americanus. Next base: position 4,746,930 of record CM076728.1, read on the forward strand.
AACAAGTAAATCAAGTCTCAACAATCCGAGTATACTAGGCCTGTAACACCAATCGTTAATCGCTGACAGAGAATCATCTTGCATCATCACTTCACTGGATTTCTTCAGACCAAATGAAGAGTGACCACGTGCATCCAGATACTTTAATTGCAGAACAAGTTGGTTTCACACATTTAACTACTGGAAATGGTTCCCCATGTGATTGTTGCTTTTGCTGTTTTCTTAGGTGTCATAATAAAGCAGAGTCACAAGAACATTATTCCAAGTCGTACCAGACAACATCTGGATTGTGATCCACCCATAAGGATCCGCTGGCTAAAGCTGCTTACAAAAAATAATTCAGATGTTATGGGGAAGTGGTGGCGACAGGGTATATAATTTACAACATAATCCCAAAAAAAAGCTTTTGACCAAGTTCTAGTAATGTTTAATTATTCTAGAATAATAAATATATATATTTTTTATGATTTACCATCAATTGTTTTCTTCATATGTTCAATTTTACATCCATAAAACACCAGATTTGTATTTCTGCACACAATTTGTGAAAAAATTTCAGAACCATCATAAATAAATAAATAGCCCAAACCCTTTTACTCTGTAGAGCATAGGTGAATGAATTTCTGCTTGAGTGACAGAAGATATTATTGAACATAAACAGCAGTCTTCCTCCACTAAAAAAATAATAATATCGGCCTTGCTGGGGCCAAGTTTAACAAAATACCATGACTACGTTCTACGTGAACATGAACTTGGACCAAACCAACTACGCAAATTGTTTACTGATATATATTTTCAGAGGCAGAGGGTGTAGGGGTCCTGAATGGACCATTCACGCTGCTGTTGCCATGGAATCACAGGCCGAGGGAACACAAGACACAGGCATTCACAGAGAAGCCATGTGTGTCAATATAAAGAGTGGCCTTCGGACTCTCTGCGAGGATGCTGCACAGGCTAGCAGAGGCTGATATTAACCTCAGGCTCCATGTAAAACGACAGGCAGTGTTCTGCAGACTTTGCCCTCGTCTTTCCCCGTAGACCCAACAACAGGGTGTCTCTATCTTTACTGTAGGTCGTCCCCTGCTGGGGAAAAACTCAAGTGAGGTCAGCAGAGTGGCTGCTCTGTCTTCTTTACAGTTTCTTTGGTTGCTTTGGCAAGGATGTAGGCACAGATGGGAGCTCAGCGTTGTCCTGTGGCTGGGAGGATCCCATCAGGGATGATCAAGAGGGGCGGACACTTGGATCACGAAGCAGGAACGAAAAGTTCCAGAGGCACCGGATTGCATCTACTTCTCTCCCCCCTTGCCCCTCTATCCCTCTGTCTGATGCACTTTATCAGGCAGGAGTTTCAACAATGTCATCACACAAGATTGGTCCTTCTGTTATTTCGCTTTCTGTCTGTCATTAAGTAGGTTCAAGTTCAGCTCACTCTGTCATCGTCACATGATGACGGTGACGACCACACCTTATTTCAACTGTAAAATATGTTTTCTGTCTGTGAGATCAGATCAACTGTTTAACATGCTGGTGCTAAATGAAATGCAACATATATTGTCATAATGTTATATTTGCATTTCTTTTTTCGAAGATGACTCTTCAGCTTTATGCAGCATAGCCTAACCTTTGAACGCCAGCAGAGGTGAAGTTACTAATTGACTGTTTGTGGGCCTTTGCTCCAGGGAGGAAGGACACAGACACACACACACACACACACACACACACACACACACAGACAGACACACAAACACACACACACACACACACACACAAACACACACACACACACACACACACACAACGTCTAAGGAACACAATTATTTCATTTTAAATCTTGTTTTTACATTTTGGTCAAATGTGTATATAACTCAGCTGCCAAAATCTCAGGATTCAGAACCTATAGTAGGGAGGTTAGCACCTTTAAATTAAATTTGTTTTTAATTATACTTAGCCATGTTTGAAAATGATCCTTCAAAAGAATGTTAATTCAGAGCAAAAAGTTGGCAAATACTAAATTATGAGTATACCATTAACTTATCATAAACACTAGAATATTGAACAGGTATCAACTAATACAGTTTTATTAGCATGTGTATTTACAATTGTATTTTATTTAAATAAAATGCTAAAAGTATTTCAGTGCAGACATTTATATTTGGATTTTGTTGCCATCTAGTGGACAGAGCCTGAAAAAATGTATCTGCTGTGTGCTATATCAGTTCTTAAATTGGACTTACATTTAATTTTTCCTCTCTATAGCAGATGGGAAGGGAAACCATTTGTTAATTGCGGTGTAAAAGGAACAGTTCAGTAATATTTGAAATGCCTACAAGTACATAGTGCTTAATTATTATTATTATTAATTATTGGTAAGTATAATAATTTTTAATCCCTTTTTTAAGTTTCACGAAACATGATTTGGAAAGGTAAAATAATCTGAGTGGGTTAATGTACAAGTATAAATTAACCTTAACAGTTCAATAAACTAACAAATCAAAATCAACTTAACTAAAACAAAAGGTTTAAAACAACTTATCATTTTAGTTTAGCTGAAGTAGCAAGTTAAAACAACTATCATTGGTTTACACAGCAAGGAATATTTAATCAATGTAACATGAGATTAAATGAGAAGAATAAATTATATATATATATGGTATCATTAACGTTTTTCAATTAAGTTAAAATGTTAAAGCAGCCCTTCCCTGATATTTTGAAGTTGAAACAACATGTTGGATTTTACAGTGCAGTGCTGATAAAATAAGAGATGGTTGTGTTCTGTTCTAGTGTGCCTGCCAGTGTGACAGTAAGGCAGAGTGAACAACAACAGGATCCTGAACCAGCTAAATCAAATCCAGCGAGCTTTCATTTTACACCCACGCCTATCTGATCACATGTCAAAATGTTTTCATATTTTAGAATACAATTAAGTTACCAGCTATACCAGTGGATGTTAGCAGGTGTTAGTACAACTTCGGTTATGTACTTTTACCTAAAGAAAATACAAGCTCTAAAAACAGGTAGACGAGACTTGGTTGAGATTCTTGAAGACGTTTCACCTCTAATCCAAGAGGCTTCTTCAGTTCTAACTGGGCGCTGGGAGTCCCAGGTATCTAACTTGTGGGGTTGTCAGGAGTCGTTGAGGTTACCTGAGAGGCTGGATCCACCGTGCTGTTGGTTTCATTGTGAGTCGTAGACAGACCAACATGTGAGTCATGTGTCCTAACATGTGAATTATAGTGAAACTTCCTGGAGATGGAATTCAAGACTTAATTGAATATGGCTGATAGGTGGTGCCTTAAACTGTTCAGAGATGGTTTCTCTTTTTTGACATAGATGCCTTCTTTCACTCTTTCAAATCGTCTGTCTTCCCCAGCCAAAATGTTGTCTTGACATTGTTGTCTTCAAATAAATGTCCCTTGTCCCTTTATATGAAGGTGGACTGCTGAGTCCTGACCTGAGGAGCTGGCTCTCCTGTGCTGTTTTTGCCATGTGTTTGTGAACCCAGATAAGAGAGTCCAGTCATCACCTTCATTTCTGCCTCACCAGCGGCTGAACTGTAAATCACTGCTGTTAAATTTTCTGTTGGTCTGTTTTGGCAACTTCTCTCCAAGATTGAGCCTTGACACCGACAGCCACTGGATGATGTGATTCTCATGGGAACAGGCAGAGACACAGTGTATATATATATACACACAAGGACAGATCGTCATAACCGCTCCTGATTAACAGGATTAAAGTTGTTTATTGATAGAGAGCAGTAGAGAATGATCTTGTTATGGTTTAGCTATAAACGTTTCCTTTGTGTTAAATCATTTCCTGTAACAAGCAGATAATTTAATTATGTGATGAAAAGGTTTTTCTAATGGTTTATATACGCTGGCTAATGAAAAGTACTGAGAATAGAACACTCCTGATGATAAGGGTAATAAACTCAATGATTCTTTATTGATTTCACATACATTATTGCTGAATGGCAAACAGTAACCCCAATTCAATAGTATCTCTATATGAATTTAAATAAGATATCTTTAGATAGATAGATAGATGTTAATTTTTTATCACAAAATTCATCATTAAAGTACTTTATACTCTGTATATATAGCTATATAGATATAGCTATATATATATATATATATCAATACTCTACAGCTTATAGACTAAAAAAGTAACAGTCCTGTCCTAATTGAAAATTCTTCTATCTTCTTTATATGTATGTAATATCAAATTGTTTGTTTTATTTTTCTATCTAATAGTTGATTATCTAAGTGTCTGTTTATACTGCCACTTAAGCTGATAATTTTCTGTATCAAGCACATAGCTACGATGTCTGTTTACAGAAAATGTTGTAAATAAAGTTGTTTTGAATGGTGGTGGGGGTTGCAATGACCTGCCTGTTTAACAGAATATTCGTCAACATAGATAAAGACCCACAAAGATGGAATACCTGAAAACTCCCATGAGTCAGTTAGAGCTGAAGAGGCCTCAGGGATGAGAGGTGAATCATCTTCATAAAACATAAGCAAATCCTTATGCTAATGCACAATCCTGAACAACTAGTTCTCTGTTCTTGCCTTGGCTCAAAGCAACTCAGGCCGTACACAGAGAAAGGTGCTGATACTTTCACATACAGATTAAACATTAAGCTCGGAGCTCCCCCTCCTGGGGAGGAGTCTCTCTATCTCCGTCTCTCTCTCTCCCTGGTCAGAATACATGTTTGGGCTTCAGGGACGTCCAAGCTTGCATCTCACTGTTTGTTTGACTGCTGCCCTGATGGGAAAGAGACACAACATGGGATCGAATGCAGGTAATGGATTCAAACCTTTTGCAATTTGTCCATCTTTGTTTTTTCACCTATATGAGCTGTTTCGTACATGTTGTCTTTAATTTACATTTTATTTTATTTCTATTTTTAAATATTTATGTTTTATAATCCAAACTAGTTGTGTATTCTGTATGTCTTTGGCCTGATTATATTCTGTTGTGCTCAATACATCTATCCGTATGATGAAATAAAGAGTAGAGGTCAATCACTTCACTTCTCTACTTTTTGCCGTTGCACAATTTCCAAAAGGTCTGGAAAGTGTTCCCAAATGTTATTTAAAAGAATGTGAGTGAATTATGACATTTTTAAATTGTGATAATCCACAGACCCAGTTGAATGTTCAGTTGTTTGTCTTTGTGTGGATCTGGAGGACCGTTGCGTCCTAGAACATTAAAAAGAGGGTTTTATTGTGGAAAGGCAAACAGTGATCCATTAGCCACAGCAAAGTGCCTGTGGTATAGGCTGTTGAGGAGAGGAGGCTGCTCGGCCACAGAGATGTAATGTGAGAGCTGGAAGTGTGCTGCTGTAGCTTTGTGAGCTGGTAGTTTGTTTTGACACTGTATCAAAGGAGCAAGGACTCTGTGTCACTCTCTGTGACGAAGCACACAGATAAGCAGTGTGCGAGGACATTGATGGTTTATATGTAACCTTTTAAAAGCTTGGTGAGACAACTTGAATTTTAACTTAAAAAGGTATGGAAGTAAAATAACATTTATCCAAAACTAATTTTTTTAAACACGCAAAGTGACAGTATGTTATTTCCCAAACAAACAATGACCCTGTGTTCATAAAGGCATCAATGGATCATATGGTCTATATTTGTATAGAACCGGATGACCACTCAAAGCTCTCTACAGTTTTGCCATTCACACACACATTAATTGAGTGAGTGCAGCTATATGTGCCGGCATCAGGGGCAATATGGGGTCAAGTGTCTTGCTGAAGGAATCTTTGGCAATCAGAACAGAGGAGACTGGGATCAAACTACCAGCCCTCTGGTTAATGGATGACCCTCAACACCTCTAGAGCCAGAGCAACATATGTGTCCTTACCCAAGTGCTATAGTGTCCTTGTCTAAGTTAATGCAGTTTGTTTATCTTAGATGTCTTAACAAATAATTATTGAATTCCCCCCCCCCGACCCCACTCCGATAGAGAGGCCAAAGACTAAAGGTAAACCTTGGTTTATGATGCTCATAATTGTTTTATAGTCAGCAGATATGTTATCCAGGGCTCAGAAAGCAATCTTAGAGTTAGGCTGATACCTTACAGTTTAAAAGAGAGAACTACGCAGATACTCATAGAGCTGTAAATTCAGATTAATGAACTATAATGTGATTGGTATGTATGGTTGGTGTTACTATTGTGTATAGAATGATCTGTAGTGATTGGTACAAGTACAGATAGGAAATTATAAAAGAAACAGTATCAAAGATGCTATATGAAATGAATTGAAATGTTTGGGTGTGGAATTGAGCTGCTTAAGCCATTAACTGCGTTTGATTCTTGTTTGTTAAGGTTTCGTGGAAATCATAGGGTTGACAGAGTAAGTCTGCTTTTCATTTCATTCTTTCAACCAATGATCATGCATTTCAAAACACCATCATTATGAAAGTGTCAGTGTCAACATTGTACAGCTAATATGAGAAAAGATAATATTAAGTTTATCAGCATTGAAGAGGGTTGGAAATTTTGCATGAAAAACAACATTAGGTTGTTTATGTTGCCCGGAACATAATCTCATTTGACTATAGGCTTAACATTTTGTCTTTTTTCAGTAGAATAATCCTAAAGACTTTGGGCCCGAGATAAGGCTTGTTGTGATAAATGCTGCTTTTTTTATCACGATAATACCAAGGTTGTGCGCATGAACATTGCAATGTAACTGGAATTGATGCAATTGATAGCCTGTAGTGACTGAAGGTTAATTATCACTTATCTCTTCCCATTTCTTTCGTTTTTTTGTAAGTACATTCACATTTAATCCTAAAGAGGGAATAGACAACCCAGTGATGGTCTTCACAGATGATGCAGGTATCTAATGCAAGATTTCTTACAGTCTACAGTTGATCCAAATGTCTTCTCAGTATGAAAGAACATTTTTGTTTTTTCCTGCTAAGACTCTGTGTCGAAACCCAGCCCACGTCTGTGTGTTCTCAAACGCGAGGAGGGGGAGTCCTTTGGCTTTAATTTGCGAGTGGAGAGGGGGCACCAGGGTCACATCATCCGGAATTTGGTGCTCGGGGGAGTGTCAGGGTGCAGTGGCCTGCAAGATGGAGACAGACTTCTGGAAGTCAACAACTGCTATGTTGACGATGTTCCTCACCCTGAAGTAAGATGAGATTCTGACGTTGATAAAAGGAAAGAAACTTCTCTGAAGCATTCAAAGCATTCTTACTGGATCTGCTGTGTTTCCCTTTGTATGAATAAGGTGTCCAGGAAGATAAAGCTAAGTGGACACCAGTTGTGTTTACTAGTGTTGAATGGGGAGGAGTATGAGCAGGCTGTGTCACAAGGTCAAGATCTCAGAAGCCTGGCCCGAGGACACAAGGACGAGGGCTGTAAACCCCCCAGACTCTGCCACATCCCCAGGGACCCTGCCTCAGGACTGGGCATCAGCTTCTTACCTGTTGAAGGTAATTCTTTTTGTGTTAATCACAGAAATCAGATGTCTAACAGAGCCTTTAAATTGGAGGCCAAACAGTGTTATTCAGCTGCTCCTCTTGTTTCTCCACTGCAGGAGAGAAAGGTCACTTCTCAGTGAACCTGGTGTCAGGAGGTGCCGCTGAAAAGGCCGGAGTGTTTAAGGGAGATCGTCTGGTGTGGATGAATGGAGCGACCGTGTGTGACCTCACACACTCTGCACTCAACAGGATGGTAGTCAAAGTCTTTTTTTAATATACATATAATGAACATAGAAGTAACATAAGTCACCAAACAAAAAAAAACACTACACCAAAAGTACACTAAACAACATCAGGTCAATATGTTATCACAACCTTATCAACACGTCCAAGAACCTAATTAGATGACGAAAGAAAAAGATTCAAATAAAATAAAATAAAATTAATAAAATCAATAGATAAATTGCCAGATTTTTTTTGTCCAGTATATTATTATCATGTTATAGGTTTTACTATTTCTCTCTAAAATAAACAAATATTTGAACCATATGTTCAAAATGAAAGCCACACTGTTGTTTTACTGAATTACTCAAAAAATTATTATTCTAGGACTTAATTTATACAATAAAAAAGAATAATGAAAATATCAGAAAACAAAGATTTTAAATAACCAAAGTAAGATTGCTGTTGTAGGACAGAGAGCAACTAATTTAATTTAAAAGGTGAATGATACCTAAACTCAGTTCTGCCAACATAAGTGCCAGTGTTGGCGATAGGTGATGTAGTTACTGGATTATGTACCTTAGTGACTCATTTAATATGAGAGAGGATAAAACATTACAATCATTTATTCATCATACTGGATATCCAGTCCTGTCGAATAATAATAATGCTTTTCTGTAGATGAAAAAATGTGGCAATCACATCACCATCCTGGTGATTGACAGCGAGAGTGAGAAGAGCTACATGCGGCGGAGGATGCCCATCCTACCAACCATGGCTGTTCCACATAACCTGCCTCATAGAGCCAGGAAACTCCTCCTGGTCTCAGGGCCAGAAGTCTACGGCTTCCTCCTTCGGCTGGAGAGGGCACCATCAGGACGCATGGGTAAGAGACTCCAAGAGCGCAAAGCTTAATCACAAAACATTCTTAGCATTTAGGCTTCTTTAATATATTTCATGGTCTTTTTGAACAACAGCTCATGTTCTGCGAGAGATAGACAGAGACAGTGTAGCAGAGAGGGCAGGTATGCAGGACGGAGACCTGCTGCTGGAGATCAACGGAGAGTCTATGGAGACGCTGACGCATGAAGAGGTCGTGGACAGAGTGAGACAGAGTGGACAGCAGGTTTCCCTCACCACCATCTCGTCACAGGGGCTGGAGTTTTACACCAAGGTCGGCACTTTACGAAACAATATATTTAGAAGACAGAGTACTACAAAAAAATACTTGGGATGTACTCAGATAAACAATCCAAACAATTGTTATGCATCATATCATACAACAGAGAACAGAGGCAAAATAAACAGAAAATTGGAAGACATATCTAAACCGAATTCTCACCCAGGATTGGTGTTTCTTTTCTCTATTTCGTCTACAGTTGGGTCTGTCCCCTCTTCTCTTCTGTGAAGATGATGGTACTGAGACAGAAAAGGAGATCAGTAAAGCAGCCTCTGAAGAAGAGAAGTCATCACAGAAGGAAATGGAAGGCGTGTGCAAGCCCAGACTCTGTTCTCTCCAAAAAGGCCCTTTGGGGTTTGGCTTTAATCTGGGTTGTGTCCTGGAGAGACCAGGGACCTTCATCAGCCAGGTTGGTGATGAAATGTTGTACCAGTCAAAATAACCTTGTTGCTGAGACACAAAGGAAAAGTATAGAGCAGTTTGATATATTATGCTTTTTTGTCAAATGTTTATGATGATTATCTTTTTCTCCTGTAGGTGGCTTACGGTGGCTCGGGGCACAGTGCAGGACTTATCGAGGGAGATGTGGTGATTGAAGTGAATGGACAAAATGTGGAGGAGAAATATCTGGAGGATGTTATGGTCGTTGTGAGGGAAGGAGGGCATTTCCTTTCATTATTAGTCATAGATAAGAGTAGCTATAACAAGATGAGGCAGACAGACCAGCCAGCCAATTATCACACGGAAGAGGTAAAAAAAACATTCTATACTACAAAGTCTGTTAATGCATTTATCACTATTACAAATACCACTATCTTTACCATACTGTCATATTTTTTTCTTAACAGGAAGAGGAAGAATTTGAGTTATCATCTTTGTGAGCACTGACAACACATATTTGTGAAGAAATTCGAACCGTCCATCTGTCGAGGAAACTTCAAGCTGAACTGGACAGAAAAAGAAAAACATAAACCAAGATTATTATTATATTATCAAAGATAACCTTATCACTGGGTTTCACGATAGAAACAATAATATGAACATTAAGTCTTAGCAACACACTCATTGTGTCAGTCAGATATAATGCAGAGTAAATAAAATGCTAAAGGACCATTTACTAAAATTGTTATTGCACTGAGATGAATGGAAACCAGTACCTGTGTGTAGGCATTACAAATTAGGGAAAAATAAGAAAACTACTACTCTTTAGAAAATGAACACTGGAAATGTAAAATATTGAACGGGAAAAAACATTTGATACAAGCCTTGACTATGTAAATTTTGTGTTGATGTGTACCAACTATTATGTATAAATATGAAATTAAATGTTTATTGTTGATCACAACTATCTATTGTTGACATTTGTATTGTGTTCCCTGTTTTCTAAATATTCACAGTGCTACGTTGAACTCCAAAAAATGACAAAGCATAAAGGACAGGATACAAGATTCTAGATAATAATGGGTTAGGGTGTTTTATGTAACCACATTTTGAATATTTAATGTGATCTGATGGAAGCACAGAGACTTATATACAGAAAAAAACACACAAATACACACGCACACACACACACATAGGTGAAACACAAGAGGAACAGGTGCAGATGATCACAGGGGAAACCGAACAAACACAGGAAGTAAACTTGGAAACACACAAGGAGCAAAACTACAAAGTAAAACATGGGACTGAAAACTCAAGAACACAAATCCAAACATAAGGAAAAACAAAGGTATATTTCAAATAAACAAGGAGTCCATAATCAACATGAAAACACTTTTAATTAAAGATGCAAAGGCCAAAGAATAAGATCAGAGTTATGCCAAATAAATGGCAAATCAAGGCAAGTTTGTATAGCACATTTCAACAACAAGGCAATAAATTATACAAGGCATCATGAGAAAGTTTAAAAGCAACAAGCACCAAAACATGTTTTTACATGGAGCAGCACATTTGAATCGGTGGCAGCTTTGTGATTGATTTCCTTGGGCATGCTTGATATGTTCTGAATAATAATCCGACTCTGTGTCAATGCGGCTGTCAAAGATAATATCTGAGTCTGTGACTACAACAGGATTTCTGGCTTGGTTTGTGTTTTTATTTGTGATGGTAACTTTATATTATTCTTTCCTGTCTCTTAAAGCGACAAATTCTGACTCATACAATTGTTAATTTGTTCAATGCACATAGTCAGTTCTTGTTTTAAGGTCCCCTAGTGGTATGGTTGGGTTAATTCGGTATGCCACCAACATATTTAGCTGTTTTGCTTTATCTGATTGGAAGCATTTAGATGTTATACAGAATGGTCCCAAAATAAAGCCTTGAGGAATTCCATGTTATATTTGTATATTTACCTATAGACACAAAATAATCCCTGTCCTTTAAAGATTCTGTGCCGAAAAGTCAGTTCTCCAGTCGGTCTCTAATATACTGTTGTTGACTATGTGAAATGCACACATATAAGGTGCTTATATCCACATTTCTCTGATTAATATTCATATAAATGTGTATGCTTCACAGCACCCTCTGCTGAACATATGGAAACAACGTTTTTTTTGCAAAAAACTAAACTTACCAATAAACTGATTTGTGTCACTGAAAAAGTAAAGTTGAAGTGAGAATGAAATTATATTGAAATTATGAAAATGCTGTGCGCCGTGTAAACATAATATTTGATACATTTGTTCAATACAACTCTACAGGAAGCGCGTACCTTGGCTGTTTGTGTTCAGGCACTTGTGCGGTCAGCTGTCGTCAGGGGTCCTTGTACTGGAGGTGACATTCGTTCTGTTAGCAGGAACCGGGGACGCGGTTAGCATCGACCAACACTTCAACATGGCGCAGGCAGTACAAAAGCTGGTGGCTAAAGTCCCTACGATGCTCGGAGGTAAGTCTCTATAATGTGTAATTAAATACAAATAGAATGTGTTGTATAGAATGAGGAACTAAGACGTATTGGTGTGATATTTAATGACAAGACGTAGCGAGGCCGTGACCTAGCTATCAACTCAATGAAGTGGACGTCACGCGAGCTAATGCTGTCAGGAGCAGAAACATTACAAACTGAACTCAAGTGTTATCTGACTATATGGTTCTGTACCTAGTTAGCTGGGATATTTATACTGTTTACACACATTGAACACATTAGCCATTTAGCTAAGTAGCTAATGCTACCAATGAGCGTGTAATGAGACCTGCTGCAGCTCGGAGCTAACTTCAGTGTGAGTATGGCTGCAGAACGGAGGCGTGCACTGATCCCTGTGTGTCTCCTCTCCTTCTAGCCGCTGTCACCTATTCCAAACCTCGGCTAGCCACCTTCTGGTACTACGCTCGTGTTGAGCTTGTCCCCCCGTCCCCTGCCGAGATCCCCAAGGCCATCCAGGGGGCCACCAACCTGATCAAGGGTTTCCAAACAGGACGTCTCGGTCAGACCACAGTGAGGGTACGTGTGTTATTCACAGACAAACGTTGTGTGTGTGATGTCTGTCAGTATACACTGATTTTGGTTTAAATTTATATGCACAATATTTGCTAGCTGCACTAGTGAGGCCATACCACATCGTCAGGAATATTATTCCACATATCCACTGGGTGGTTTGCATATGTTATATGGTAGTTAAGTTTAGACCTGGTTCTCAAGTCATTTGTCCTTGATGTAGTAAAACACACGTGGGTACATAGTGTACTGTAATGTTCTGGGTTTTAGACTTTTTATTTTTAGATCAGTCCTTCAGAGGATGTCCTATCAACAGAGAATCATCTTGATTCTATCAGAAATGAAGAAGGTCGCTGTAGTTTTATTTGCAGGCCTCTTCTCCCTTGTCACAGTTAAGCATTATTAAAATGAATAAATAGTATAACTTTCAATTCATTTTGGCCAGGAGAAAAACATCTTGGATCAAGGGACATGTTTTAAAATCTTGGGCTAATTGTTGAATTATTGCATTCTTTACAAAAAAGCCATTGAAAACAGTGAGGGGAATTTATCAGTATAATTCTTTTTATTGTTAAAGTCTATGCTTTTCAAAGTATAAACCATGAAATCATCCACATTTAAATTGTGCCATTAATAGTGTCAGCTGTGGCAAATCTTAAATTTTTACTTGATACATTTTTCCAGAAGCTAATAGTTCTGGAATATTTGGAGACACTGTCTCCTGTCCTCTCACTGGGACATAGTGGAGCTGGCTGTTCTGTTAGGGGAGGCGAAAGCCTGGCGAAGGTCAAAGGCTTCACTCCCTAGACACCACAGATATGAGACTGCGTAAGCAGGCAACACTGTCTCCACAACTAGAAAATACCTCTGATTGTTTAGGAACTAGCAGACCCATAGATTAAATGATCTGATTTAAAGTGTGACTGCAGGAAAGCAGACTTCAGAATTTGAGAGGACATCATGCACAGTTGTTGTATTGATGAATTCAGATTTTGTCTTTGGCCAAGCTTCAATAAATATTTCAGCATAAGATGTCAAAGGGCTCCATAACGCTTTCTTCACTGATGAGTTGAGCATTGATCTGCAGTAGTTCCGCAACACTAATCAAATTAAATTGTTTGCTTCCTCGCAGGACGCTCTGAGGAACGGACTGGTGGCCACTGAGGTGCTGATGTGGTTCTACATTGGAGAGTGCATCGGCAAAGGAGGCCTCGTCGGTTATGATGTCTGAATTGTGGACTGTCATGCTTTTCTTCTCTTGAACGTTGTATGTTCAACTTCCTTCAAAAATCCCGGAATCAAATAAACAAATGTCTATTGTTAAAAAAGTACAGTGTTTTCTGACTCCTTGCTTTTTCTGTCTAATGGATTGTTTTGTTTTGGTTATATATTAACTGCCGGTTTAGTACAGACTTTCGTTTTCATATAACATCAAACTATTAATTCATGAAGGCACACAGAAAAATGAAATAAAATCATTAAGGTATGAAGGACTCTATCCTCCCAGAATGCTCCCTGTTTTATTTGATTTTAGTTAGGTATTATTTTTACCCAGCAGGATAGAACATTGCCACAGAGGAATTTGTCCAATGTAACCCTGGGAATAGGACCAGTGTAAATAAGGAAATGAATGACTGAATACAATTTGCTTCTTTAGTTTCATGGGGTAAGTGGTGTGGGTCCTTTTTCAACTATCAGAGGATCCAGCCATCATTAATATTATTAGTTAAAGTTGCTTTTCTTAATATGATAACTTATGAAAAAGGCCTGAGATTTAATAACCAACAGTAATGTCTGTCCTCATTTGACTCTTGGTACCCAGTATTTTATCCTCCTAACTTGAATTTGATAATAATTTTACACTTATTGTCAGTTCAGTTCCTGCAAAGATCCAACAGAGGGAGCCACTATTCATGTATTCAATTAGGGTTGGTACTCTCAGAGCAGGTGTCTGTTGGATTGTTCACATACCAGTTACATTTTAACTTTCAAATTGTATCTGTTTGTGCTGATGTTTTTTTTTACTTTCTTGACCTTTATTAAAACAACTACCTAACATATATTCATTCAAACCGACCCATCACTTCTTATCCAATAGGATATTAAATTTGGTAAAATAGATATAACACTGTTTGGTCCGCTCTTTGTATGGTTATGTCAGTAAAGATGAATAATCTTGAGAAAACAACAATGGATTCATTCACTTAGCTCTTTATTTCGAACTATAAATGAATCATTTTGTTACAAAACAAGTCTTTTCTGGATAACAGTTATACTCCGGTTGGCCATTATATAAGTAAATATATATGCAAATTTAAATATGGGTTAGTTAAAATGAAAAACACATTTAAGGACTCAGCAGCTGATATACAGGTAACATCAAAATACAATGAAATGACATTGAAATATTCAGAATGTACTGAAAACATAATACCTGTGAATGCATTAACGTGAACATTATACAAGCTGCAATGTGTTTTAATGTATTCTGCAATAACGTTGGGAAACAGAGTAATGACACAGAAATTGTTCCTCAGGTGATCTCAAGGGTAAAATCCTGATGAGTTATAATTACATCATTATTTGCAGTATGTCATGTTATAATTGTATATCTAAAATATAAAACTAAGAATGTATGATATATTATCTGAGTACATATAATGTTTACTGACATCTTGTAATATTATTAACAGTTTTATTATCGGATGCTAAATGGAATAGCACTTTTCTTTATATTATATTGTACTTATTAGGTAGTATTTCAGTAAGGTCTGAGAAAACTAACATGAAACAGTGATGTGACAGTGGAATGCAAAAGATAATGTGTGGGGTTAAAAAATATATACACATTTGGAAGGATGTTTTTCAAAAAAATAGGTTTGGTACAACTTTAATACTTTGCAAAATAATATATATTCCAAAAGCTTTGCTGTGTAGTGTTAGAAATGGAAAATATTTTCAAATGTTGACGATCACTTGATGTTGCAGATCTTGACTGAGGTCCCGACTCCAAAGCCTGGATAGAGGGGCTCAACAAATGTGGTCTCAAACCTGTGCAGGAGGGTCATGGTGTTGCTTATGCTGTAGAATGCCAGCACCCCCGCAGTGTGGTCCAGGTACATGCCTATCCTGGGGGAGTGGGGGGCGTTGATGGACTTATCCACCCGGTTGTGCCAGGCAGAGTAGCCCGAGTCGGAGCAGAGGAGACTCCAGGATTTGTCGTTGTAGCCCAGCAGGCACAACGAGCCCTTGCCCTTTCGGCTGATGCTCTTGTAGGCCACGCCGATGGAGAACTCCCCGCTCCACTCGATCTCCCAGTAGTAGCGTCCACCAGACAGGGCCTCCCGGCACAGCACCTGGGCAAAGCTGTCGAACCGCTCCGGGATGTCTTCATAGGGCTGCAGGTCCCTGGTGCGGATGACTTTTCTGCTGTTTTCAGAGATGAACAGCTCCTTGTAAGCCGTGCTCGAGTCTAATTTCAGCTGGCAGAAGTCTAGGGAAAGAATCAATAGATTTTTATTGCATTTGTTTGCAAAATGAATTGTAATTGAATATTGTGTTTAGACCTAAATTGACATTTCCTGTAAAATACTGGGAATAACTTACATTTCACAAAGTCTGCTCTGCTCTTGGGCTCTGCAGGAGGAAGGTTGTTCACCACCATTTCTTTGCCTGCAGCTGAAAAAGCTCAGAGTAAGGTCAATGTGAACTGCACACCCACACACACATGCCTTTAATTCTTATCTTAATGTGGTTGTTCTTGCAGTGTTTGAAATGGAGGAATGTATGATGCAAATGTCCTGAGGCGTGTGTTGAAGACTTCAGGGTGACAATGCTGTCAACACATATAATAATTAACCTCCTTCAGTGTAATATCGCTATAGGACGTGATAGTGCTCACCTCTAGTGCTCTTTCTGTCCAATGTCCGACTTTCTGTAGTGTACACCGGAACCTCACTCACTGCAAGACATAGCACATTCATATTCAGCAAACTGAGTCTGTTGATGCACGCATTATGTACAGGTGGTATAGTTCTGGTGGGTAGGTCAGACCTGACTTGGAGATTTTAAGCAGCTCCTCTCTGCCAAACTCCTCGAGGCGATCCTTGATCTCAGACACAGCTTTCCTGACAGCCCCGAAGGAAAAGTCAGGGTTTACTGTCACTTTGGGAATGAAGCCATCGTCGGTGGGAGTGCAGAGGTAGTTGAAGTTCTAATGGGAAAAGGAAAGCGGTGTCACAAACAATGATCTCTTCAAATATCAATACATAGAGAGGAAAGTTGTTGATCAAGTGGTATCAAATATCTTCACAGCAATTCGATGTTTTTCTTTTTTTTACTCAATGTTTTTGAAGTTATAATCTTATTAAACACACCGAAATCACATATTGTGAATGAAACATTGAAATGCTGCTCTGGATAATTCTTCATTATCATGTTAACAATTAGGTCACAAAAGGACTTTGGTTTTGGTGGTGTCATCATAAACAGGGAGAGCCTGTTAAGTCATGAGCCAGCTCATCAAAAGCAACGCCCACATGTGCTAATTATCATGAATCATAAAACGAATCACTTCAGTTAATACTTCACGCCCGGTGAGATATGAATTTGTCATCAACTTAACTCAGAATAAAAATGTAGAGCTGACAATGACACATTCAATGACACATTCAATTACTATTACTGTGTCTTTATTGGACGAGACCATCAGTGAACCATTTGAACGGTGAAACATTTCCTATAACCATTCATCGGCCAAAATGTTTCTTTTTGAGGCTTTTGAGGCTTAATATATTAGAGTTTAATCATAACCTTTATAATAAATAATATAAATACAAATTAAATATAAATACAACCATACATAATTTGAATTAATAAAATAACGCACCTTTTTACTGCATTGTCTATTCTGTCAAATAAAAACTTTCATATCGGCCAACATAGCAATACCAATATGTTTGTTAAAGAATCATATTGGCCAGTACACTCAGCCATCAGATACATCTCCAGCTCTATTCCCTTTTCAAACTGGTTTTTACCTGCAGGAAGTGGATGTGGTCCTCCGTGCTGTACAGCTGCTTGAGCCCCGACTCCTTTTTCTTCAGCTCATCAATCTCCAGTTCCAGTCGCTCGATAAGAGCCTCGGCCTGGTTGAACGCTGCCTTCTCGTTGATGCCAATCAGCTTGGTCACCTCCGACCTCATCCTCTCGATGGAGCGGATCATGTCCTCAAACATCTTCTGGCTCTCCACCATGGCTCTCTGGGCTGAGTTCTGGACACAAAACAGGGGATGTTAAGTACCTGTCAGATGCAGACGCCGGTTTGATTCACGATGAGCAGTGCAGTCATGGTAGACATCTCAGAGCAATGTTTTGCTTTTCTGTCATGATCCGAGACAGATGGTTGGCAGGAAGACACAGTGAATTATCAACATGGTGTCCTCACCTTCAGGGAATCCACTGCAGTCTTCAGTTCCTCCAGCTCCTTCTCCCTCTCCTGGCCCTTTTGTCTTATCTCTGCTTGGGAGATGCCCAATAGTTTCTGCAGAATAAAGGAGCATTTCACAGACATCAATTTCACTGTTATCTCACATGCACTCACAATGCTGGCAGTTGAACTTGCTTCTTTTAGTTTTTTATGCAGTGCTTTAAATTTGACATCACTTCAGATTCACATATTTAGATGAACGCCGCTTTCTCAAACAAGGTAAAAAGCCCAATATTTGTTGGCCCAGTTCAAACATTCTTTCTCATCAAGGAATATGTGGGCAGGCCCTTTGGCATTTTGAATAAACCCTAGTCAAAGAATCTTCTTAATACAGGCGGCTTTTATCTCGGAGGGAATGAAGAGGGGGGGGGGTGTCTGTAATGGAATTCTGTCAGGAATGCGAGGCTACCGCCGCCTGACTTTTTTTTTAAAGAGACATTTCAAGGTGCACACAGCACTGACGCGCCAAATAGAGGGGCTTCTAATTCAGCTTTTTACTCGAGCCCACCGACCCATTCTTCAAGATAAGCTTGAGGAATGTGGGGAATCCAGGGGGGGTGAGGGAGGCTGGGGGCACGAGAGGGGGAGGGGAGAGAGAGAGAGAGAGACGGGGAGATGGAGTGAGATGTGGGAGATTCACGTTGTAAATCTTTGAAGGAGAGAAACCAGACTTCCCGTGTTGCAAAGAAAAACAGTAGGATGAGTTATTACTGCATCATGCCCTATCCGTAAACTGATGTTCCAGGCTGCCATAAAACAAACCTCCTCCTCAATTACTCATGCAGAACAGCCATACGTGTTCCCACCGATGCAGATTTACACTGCAGCATCTCTTGACAGTGTTGCCCTACGGTGTTGTTCAAGGCAACCTGACTGGGACGCCGTTCGAATGTTGATTTTCAGTGTGGTCACAGCGCTGTGACCGCTCGATCATGCAGCATTGGAGAGGGTCACTGACATTCCAGTGTCGTGACCAGACCCACTCCCACAGGTGGGAACCGGGGCAGCGGCAGGAAGTTTCAGTTGCAGTTTCTGTGTATCTATCCCACAGCTGGGACGCCCCGTTCTGTGAGAAGCGGTTCTCAGAGGCGATAACTAGAAGACCCCCACCCCCCCGGCTTCTGTACAGCTAATCAGAGAGCTGGATTTGTTTTGGCGGTGAAAGCCTGCCAGGGTAGCTGATAGTGTTGGTGAAATGGGTCAAAGTCCAAGTTTGTAAAGCACAGACAGGATTTGGGCAAAAACACAATGTTTGCTTGGATTCAAGTTCCTTCAATGACAATAAACAGTATTTTTCATTCATTCAGTTATGTGGCTCTTTGTGAGCGTGTATCTCTCTTATCTCGCCTTTGAGGGCTGAAGTGTCCCATGACACTGGTGGTGCAGTTTCAGCCTGTACTATCTCACATGAAGCTACTTATCCTTCCCACATTGTCCCTCACTGAGCTCATTGAAAGTGATTTTTCTAACAGGTTAACAAGACTATTACTGAGCCTGAGAGTGTCTAATCTATCGAATGAAGAACATCAGCAGAGACAGGAGGAATTCTTACCTGTTTCTCCCCCCTCTCGGCCTCGGCAGAGACAATGTCATGGCCCTTGTGCTCACTGACTGTGCAGATAGCACAGATACACATCTGGTCTGTTCGACAGAAGAGCTCCAGGGACTTCTGGTGCTGCGGGCAGATCTTCCTGTCCAGGTTCCCCAGCACCTCCACCAGCTTGTGCCTTTTGAACGTTGCTGATTCGTAGTGAGGCTTCAGGTGCTTCTCGCAGTAGGACGCCAGACAGTTCAGACAGGACTTCACAGACTTTAACTTCTTCCCAGTGCAGAAGTCGCAGGGGACGTCGTCCGGCCCGGCGTACATATTCCCCTGGGACATGTGCAGGTTGAGGTTCAGGCCGCTCTTCTTGATCTTCTCAGCCACCATGCTCAGAGTGGCGTTGGGGCGGAGCACAGGCCTCTGGGTGAATGTGATCTTACACTGGGGACAAATGTAAATCCCTGTGTAGTCAGCCTCATTCCAGTAGCCACTGATGCAGTCCATGCAGAAGCTGTGGCCACATGGGATAGCCACAGGGTCCTTCAGGAGGTTCAGACACAGGGTGCAGCTGAAGTAATCTGGAGACGTCGGATCAGCCATTGTGATGGGACTCCAAACACAGTGAGACCTGTGGAGACAAACAGAGAGAAAGCTGGGAGTAGATAGACGCTCCGTCAACTGTGCCTGGGAGCCCGCCCTCAAGAGTTTGGTACAGCCTGCCAGGGACAGGACCTACTTGTATTTCTGAATTCCAGAGGTTATTGATTGAAAGCAGACAAGGCCCTCCCCCTGTGCTGGGAGTATATTGAGCCCTGCCCAGTTTAGATAAGCAGGTTGAGCAGGGAGGGAGAAAAGGGAGAGAGAGGGCGAGAAAGAGGGCAGGCAGACAGGAGAGGAGAGAGAGAGAAAGAAAACAGAGTGAAAGAAAGCGAATGAATGAAGTGTGAAAGGCAAAAGAAGTGACAACTAGTGTGCGAGAGAAAACGCCTCCATTTTCCCTGCCATTTCCTTTACTCTAGAGTTTCTCCCTGGGCTCCTCTGTGGATGAATTGCGCGCACACTTCTTGGCAGCTGCATTTCCACCTATTGTTGTCAGGACAGAATCGCCATTGTCTCAAACCGGTTATAGTCCGACAAACATCAGCGTGGATGAAGGTACTGTAGGAATTCAAGGGACCACCCAAAAAACAAACATCCCTCCTTCGTGCCTCTCATCAAAAAAAACTTGCTCGAAAGCTAAACTCCCTGCAAGAGATTTGTCCGAGGGCAGAGTACAGATCTGTTGTATTTGCACAACGACCGGTCAAACCAGTCAGCCCACTAGTATGAGTCCAATTGTCAACTGTAGATATGTGTCTGTTTGTGCAACAGATAGGAAACGTCATGGATGAAACACCAAACGGGAACACACACACACACACACACACACACACACACACACACACACGCACCACACATGCATGCACACACTTTCACAAGCAGAACATTCCTTTCTGTTGCAGGTGTGTTGCTGCACAGGGTGTTTTGCATATTTGTGCGCATCCCTCACTGCGAGTTAGGTTGAATTTTTTTCATTCCTGTCATTTTCCTTTTTTACAGAATGAAGTTTTAAATTAAAAGCAGCTCAAGGAGAAGCCTCTGAAGAGCCTGTGTAACATGAAGTGTCTGCTGACATCATTATCGCTTCTTATTAGCATTTCAATTGGGGCTCTTTCTGCTGGTTTCCACCAATGCCACAGGCCCATTACAGTGAAGAAGTATCAATCTGTCGCTCAGGATTACTTTGGAACTCCCAACTGTTAAGAAGCTCGTTAGCAATAAAACCAAAATGCTCTAATGTATTTTGCATTTCCAGCCTGATCTCAGATCCCTAGTGAGAAACGTGAATGATAATTAACGGTTGTTTAAACTACATTAGCTCCACCTTGACTTCAAACTGAGCATTACTTCATACAATAGGCAGTTTCACCTCTCCATATTTGGTCAGGTTTCTGATAAGCCAGTTTGTCCTTCCTTCCTCCTGCGTGAAGGGAGCGCTCTGTGCTTACAGATTAACTACCTGTTAGAGGATAAGACGGATGCACAGGGTAAAAACTTTGGATTTCACATTGATTCATATGAGAGGTTCCAAAACATGTTGAATTTTTTATATGTGCTCTATGTTTTTAAATGTGCTACTTTTTATGCAAAGCTTTTAATGTTGTAAGATATCTTTGAGTATCATGAAAAGCACTCTATAAATAACATGTGTTATTATTATTATTATTATCATTATTATTATTATTATTATAGAAAATTTTGTCTCTGCACACAAGAGAATCACTGGGAATGTCAATGTGAAGCATGACAGTGTTTAGGATACAAGACACTTTAATGACACACATCTCTCGAACAGTGGCACCACTGTCTCAGGTCCCAGTGCTCTGTACTGAAACTCTGCAGTCATCAGGGGCTGAGTTCAAGTTCAAGGTGAAAGGTCAACCTTCATTATGGTGCAGCGAGTGTGCTCTCTGCAGGGCGAGTGCAGGAGAGCACAAATGGCTACAAAGGAAATGTGGACCCACTCAAGCCATGCACTTACTGAGTGTGAGTAATAAAAACAGGAAACACAATTTTAAACGGGCAATGGGCAAACGGTGAGTGCATTTAGTCGATGCTGGTAGATAGGCAAAGAGTTCTGAAACACGCACAGGCTGAAGGCGGAGGAAAGACTGTTCAGTAAACAGATGTAAGCAATACCGTTGTCACGACAACCTCAGCCAGAATATGAGCAGAAACCAGCAAGTGAAAGCAGAAAATTACAGTCCTGTCTTATTTTAAGTTACCATGATAACAATAATTAGATATTAACATAAAACTCAAATTATGTGTATATATTATGTGTTTACAAGGTTTGTTGAAAATGATTGTATTAACGAGAAGCTGAACTATACATGTTGAGCAAATATTAGTCCAAATTTAGTCAAACTGAAACTTGAAATTTGACCCGAGCAATTATGTAATTCAGCAAAAAATGTTTATTTTACTGGGTACTTTTGAGATATAAAGCATGACAAATCTTTGGATTGTGTTTGGTCTCACGATATTGCCCACTCCAGCCCTGTTTCTTTGGCAAACATTTTTTTAGCAGATGCAAAAGTCCAGAACAAACTCATATATCTCATATAAAACTATAGTTATATAAGCTTAACTAATCTTACAGGTCCTTCTTCCCCATAAATATTTGATTTCATTATTTATGAGTGGCCATTTGGGTTGGAGGACCAAAGTTAAAAAAAATCTTGAAAGACAATAATAAAATATTGCAATTGATCATAGTTTAATGTCCATTAAGTGGACACCTGAAGTGCCATTTTGAATGTTGCTGTTATTTTCTAAAAAACGAATTTTCAATTTTCAATGGCACCGAAACTCTGAAAACTTACTCAATTCAACCATTAATAATAAATGTGGTTGCATTTGTCACGATCAATAAAAATCATGCGGTCACACCTCCTGAATTTACATGTGATTGGGTGCGATACATGCTTATTAAAATACCAATTGATGTAATCAAATGTAACAAAATAGTTGTGTAATTACTTCATGCACATTTGTAATGTTGATCTTAATTTTGTTAATTAATATTAAGAAGCGTTGTTCAAGCTAATTTTGATGGTCACGTTATCTGAAACAAGAAAACACAAAAACTCAGGATCTTTTCGGGATAAAGTACAATTGAAGAAGACATATTTTGTAAAGACAAAGTTTACACTATATTATCCTCTCTATGTGAAGTGAAGGTTGATTAGTATGGCCCGTATCAGTGGACATTCTATGTCAAATAAGATGCTACATTTAGTGTAGCATGTCAGCTGTAGTTAGTGTTGTTGACGGACAACAGAACCTGCAATGCCTGGCACTCTGCTCCGGTCCTGCTGGCTCTCACACAATGGAATCTTTTAAGTTGGCTTTTCGGCCCTCCTGTTATCTGGGCTATCAAGAGTAGTTGCATTCCTATCTCCATTTCAGCAGCACTGAAACTCCATTTTGGCAGGGAGGTGTGTTCACTGTGAGATGAAATATACAGAGGAAGGTTTTTCAACACAAGAAGGAATTTTCTATTTTGGATATATGAGTATATATGTATAGTTTACACCTCAAAAGGAGAATTTCCCAGTGATGACAAAAAAACTCCAAGCGTCCTGTCAGAAGTAAAGAGAAATCTGTGGTAATGAAATGCAAAGGAAAAGTAAAAATAGTTAATAATTAACTAGTTACAGGCTACGCTGAAGGTCAACCTCACAGTGGCTCAAGAAGACCAAACAAGTCTTTCCAAAGCCCACACGTTTATTTGGCTTCACCCAACAGTCTCAGATGAGTCTGAAACCCATAGCTACCCGGCAGGAAATAATCTGTATTATTCTTATTAGACATAGTGGAGAACATAATCTCTTTATATCAATGTCAGGGTTGTACTGGGACTTGAGTGGGTATCAAGACATGTCCAAAGAGAACAGTCCGTCACCAGGCAATCTGTGACACTCAGCAATCAGAGCCCGGTCAACGATGGACTGTGACACACCCGTGGTTTCTTCACACTGCGTTGTTTCCTATCTACTTCCTACCTACTACTGAACTCTGTACCTCTTTTACACACCTACCTGTGGGACGCAAATACAACGAGCAATATGTAAATCATCATTTGCTTTCCTTTCCTGCTCAGAGAAGTAAAAACACAGGAAGTCTATCTAGATATATGTTGGTACTTTTGCATGTTTCAGTGAGAGTAAAAAAATTAAACATGTCAGAAAAAGACAATAGACAAAGCCAAACCTCATGATCACACATTTCAGTCATTCTCTTTCGACTCTGTAACGATTGGAGGCATGTGTCCTTCCTTGCCCCGCCTTTGTTTTACTGGTTTCGGCTTAACCTGTTTAACCTCCCTTTCTGTTTACTCTATATAACTCGCGACCGCAGTGCCTGTTGGATCACTCTGCTACTGTGCTGACACAAGTCACCATCTCCCTTCTCTGCATCTTCACTGAATTAGAGGGAACAGCACCGGGTTGCCCTCATGTCATCTGACCAGGACAGCTGCTACCTGTGTAAGGAATACCTCAGGGATCCAGTGTCCATCCCGTGCGGCCATGTCTTCTGCTCCATTTGCCTGAAGACCTACTGGGACCATGCTGACCACACGGGTTCCTTCCAATGCCCAGAGTGCAAGGTGTCCTACAACAAGAGGCCAACGCCAAGACGCATGGCGGGCTCCCGGCACTCCACCATCCCACGCAACTCGGAGACCTTTCCACCTCCACCACCGTCTCCCGACTACAACTACGCCGGACCCCAGGATGTAGGGTGTGACATCTGCATTGGCAAGAAGCATAAAGCCATCAAGACCTGCCTGATGTGTCTGGCCTCCTACTGCGAGAAGCACCTGAAGCCTCACTTCGAGTCCGCAACTTTTAAGAGGCACAAGCTGGTGGATGAGATCGGCCACCTGGACAGGCAGATCTGTCCCCAGCATCAGAAGGGTTTGGAGCTTTTCTGTCGCACTGACCAGATGTGCATCTGCGTGCTGTGTACGGTGAAGGAACACAAAGGTCACGACATGGTGTCTGCCGAGCAGGAGAGGGCTGAGGAGCAGGTTGGTAACATTTTACTTATCCCTGGCCGGTTGATCATGCAGATCTTAAATTAAATTTGACTTATCTCAATATATATTTTACTCAAGATATTAACCTGTAGCTTAAGAAATATTGAAACACAACTGGCAAATTATAACCTTAAAAATATTCTGTAAATGTATGTCTTGTTATTGCCAGGTTTGCCCGAAGTGACAACAGTGGTCTTCGACTGTGTTGTTATTGCTAAATGCGCGTAGCTTTTTACGTACACAAACATTTTGTGACTCAACTGTGGCACATGTACCCACCATGGCTCATTGCACAAGCAGAACAATGGCAGGTACGGCATTGGAGAGCAGTTTACAGTATGTTAAACAAGCCCATAAACTGCAGCCTCAAGCCTTTTCTGAGAATTACCCACACGATAAGAAGGCTGCTCCCTGCACGTACAAACAATGTTGTGCAATTTACATTCGTGTCGAGCTGTACACTGCTGTCATAAAGTCTCATGTTTAGATTAAAAAATGAATTGGTGTCATTAATTTAAACAAAGTCTGTTGTTCTCTCTCTCTTCGTAGCAACGGCTGGGCGCCACCCAGGCTGAGATCCAGGAGAAGATTCACGACCGACTCAAGCAGATGGAGGAACTAAAACAAGCAGTGGACTCACTCAAGGTTTGTGCCACTATCATCCATCATGCATGACCAAACCAGACTTACCACTCCAGATGGGAAGTGAAGTGACAGTAAATCAACTAAGCAATACAGAAGACATTCCTTCATGTCGGGCTGACGACAGCTTACCCAAGTGTGTGCTTGAAAAACCCGTGTGACACCCCAGTTGAGGTTTAACATGCCTCTATCTTTACTCCTGTGCAGAACTCGGCCTCAAGGGCGCTGCAGGAATGCGAGAAGATGTTTGCCGACATGATGCGCTCGATCGAGAGGATGCAGCAGGAGATGACCAAGCTGATCTCCTCCAACAAGAGGGCGGCGCTCAACAACGCCGAGGGCCACTTGGAGCGTCTGACCCACGAGATCTCGGACCTGAAGAGGAGAGACAGC
This sequence comes from Pseudopleuronectes americanus, assembly GCA_038501795.1. Classification (NCBI taxonomy): domain Eukaryota; kingdom Metazoa; phylum Chordata; class Actinopteri; order Pleuronectiformes; family Pleuronectidae; genus Pseudopleuronectes; species Pseudopleuronectes americanus. The sequence continues at coordinate 4,772,917 of CM076728.1, forward strand.
GAGATCACCCAGCTGTCCCGCACTGAGGACCACATCCACTTCATCCAGGTAACTGACAACTACTGAACAAACACATTAGGACACCTTATATTCAGTTAGGTCAAAGTTCCTAGCTCACAATATAATACTGCCACACTTACATAGGCTTATTAGATAGGCACACTTACAAAATTGTATTAATACACCATAAAACATATTGTTTATGGTCTTTTTCAACTTTACATGTGTATCAGGTTGACTTAACTCTGAGCTGAAAATGTGATGTACAATTTAAAGTAAAATAATTATCCTAATGATGAGCTGTTTCTTTTTTCTCATCAGACCTACCACATGCTGATCGCTCAGACAGAGGCAGAGGAGCTGCCCACAGTCACCGTCAACCCCTACTTCACTTTCGGCCCCGTGACGAAGGCCGTCTCCGAGATGAAACAGCACTTGAATGAATTCAGCAACGAGGAACTGGTCAAGGTCGCCAAGACAGGTGAGAGAGTGGAGCCGCCCAACCAAACCTTGTTTGTTCAGAGTAACAGATAAATACCAAAATGTTGGGTTTGATATTATTTCAATCCTAAACTTATCACAAATGTTAACTCGTTCTTTTTTTCTCTTTGCAGTGAACAAAATGACTTTCTGTCAACTGGACGAATCCAAAAAGAGACGCTCAATAAAAAGTGAGTCAGCCATTAACTTTCCTGTCACTGATTTTATGTGCACAACAAAGTAATGTGGCAATAATATGCATACAAAGAACATCCACTTTTTAGATATCTCATACAAACTTCTTCTAGTTAATCCAGTAAGGGAGTATGTAGAAAGTACGTGGACTCAAATTCTGATTTGATCACAGGAAAGTACAAAGGATTTACAACTTCCTCTGTACTCAGTGGGCTTTGTGACGTCCTGTTGCTTGTTTAGTTGTGGCCAGAGCACGATATTCATTAGAGGGCAGTCTGAGGTCACTCAGGTGCCACATGGTTAAATGTTTACCTTCAGCAAGTATACATAAAATGTTCAGATCAGCTTCATCGACAGTGTAACAGTCGCAGTATCTGAGTTAACACAACAAAGAATATCAACACTAGCCACAACATACCAGCTCTCACTACCGAGCTTTTCAAAATTTAACAACTTCCTTGTGTAGTAATGTTGATTAATACAATTTTGTTACAGAACACTTAACTGACATGTATGTGTGTATATTCACTTCCACAGGTGATGAAGCTGTCATGTACAAGTCTGTCCCGGTCCAGGAACCTCAGTACAGGGAGGATTTCCTGAAATGTGAGTCACAGTTTTTCTGCACCGACACAGTTCACGGCTCTTCCTGCTCCTTTCCCTGCACGAGGCAAATTAGACGCTGCTGGCCCAGACCATGTGGTTCACCAGGAAAAAATATTTTTTGTCACTGCTCTGTGGCGCAGTGAAGGAAACAGACAGAGTAATCATTAATATACTGTTTTAGCAAGCAATAGAGTTGCAGTTTAAGTGTCTTATGAGTGTGCAAAATAGCTGTTGTTTATTGAGTAGTCTTATCAGAATAAAAAAACACTTTAGATTTTTCTAGTATCATAAGAATACTCAGAACTTGGTTACTCTGTTAGCCAGTGTGTACTTCCTATTCTTGGGCCTCGTCTTTAAGGTCACACAAGAAGGTGCTCAAAGGTTGCGGGTCTCACTTTATAGTCAAGTATGCTCTTTGTTAGATGGACTTCTTTAAATGCTCATACTCACAAACAGTGTCGATACCTCTGGCATTCCAGATAATAGGCCAGGCCGATCTAGCCGAGGCCACCGGCTGTCCCACCAACTGTGACATGCAGACAGCAGGCAGGTGACATCTAACCCCTGGGGTTCATTCTGAGTTCTGTGTGTACAGTCAGAATGTCCCCCACTTTTCTCTGAAATTCTGTCAAAACAGAAGTTAGTTAAACATCTAACAAAAAGTAGAGATTCCTAATTACTTTCTGCTAACCCCTGCAACCTAGCAGCTGGTGGTGAGGGGTGCTTTATCTGCTGTGAAACACGCACTTTCCCATCTTGGATTTACTCCTTTACATTTGAGACAAGCAATTTCAGCTAAACCCTTTCTCTCCTGTCCGCTCCTATAGATGCCTGTCCGCTCACCCTGGACTCGAACACAGCCTACAGACAGCTCTACTTGTCTCGAGGGAACAGGAAAGCTGCCCTCAAGAGAGACCCCCAGTCCTACGGTGAGAGCCCCGCCAGGTTCGACTCCTTGCCCCAGGTCCTGTGCAAGGAGCCCCTCACTGGAGGCGCCTACTACTGGGAGGTTGACTGGAGCGGGGAGGGGGCAGCCATCGGTGTCAGCTACAAAGGCATCAAGAGGAACGGCTATGGCGACACCTGCCGCATCGGATACAACCGCAAGTCCTGGAGCCTGTTCTGCTCTGATTCCAGCTACTCTGCCCGCCACAGCAAGGACCAGATAGAGATCAAGGTGCCTTATTCCTCTCGTATCGGGGTGTTCCTCGACCACGCTGGAGGAACCCTCGCTTTTTACACTGTAGGGGACAACATGTCTCTCATCCATAAATTCAAAGCCTCTTTCAGTGAACCTGTCTATCCAGGCTTCTGGGTTTGGTACGAGTCGGCCATCACCATCCTCCAGCTGTGATTAGATAACCCACTTCCAATAATCAATGTATAACAGTGATTCAATATTGTCATGGAGAACAAAACTATTACTACGCTTTAATGACATGTTATTAATTATTTTTACATGATTGGCTATGTTCTTTTTAGACTATAGAATATGTGTTAAGTATCAGGGGACCTGTTTTTAATGACTGTGAATATTCTACAAATTAACATGTGTGGAATCAAAGGTGAATGAAGCATTTAAATTATTTGAAACAATGAAGGTTGTAATTGATTGAACTGTATTTTGTGATCATTTATAGAGGATAGATTACACTTGCAGCACATGCATATTTTTTTATCAATAAAAAATTTTAAGGCAAAGATAAACTGTTGTAAGTTGTGTTTTTTACGCCATCCTGCTATTCTCATTTACATCTGTATACTCCCGTGTTTATTCTTCCTATGCCTGCTTTACATGAATAAAAAACTCTTTTAATTTATCTCTCCATTCATTCACTTTGTCGAGCATCATTTAATAAGAGAAAACCCTCAGAATCAAGGCACATTTTTACCACCAAACCTAACAAAAGGCACATTGTGTGAAAAACTAATAGAAACTTTCCAATAACATCTCTATGGTCCAGCTCTCTGCTCTGTGAGACCACAAAACACAAATATTACATGTCAAGAACAATTAAAAATGGCTTGCATCACTTTTGCCAACACATAAGATAAACAAAACAAAGAGTGGATCCACTTGAGACGGTACAAGAGCGAGACGTCGTCTTTGTGCGTTAACAGCAGTGTTGGTTTTGTGGAAGTCTGAGAGCTTTGAGAGGGACTGTACAGAGCTAGGTGGGGCGTAACCGAGAGCTGCTGAGTTCACACATGGTTGAAACTCATCAAGCAGTAGTGTGGTCTGCTGAACTAAGGCACAGCCCCATCTGACAGTAAAGATCCTTATCACCTAGTTATTCATTACAAATCGGGTTTCTGTCAGTATCTATCATCTCAAAAGTAACTGGGAAATTACAGTATCACTCTATCACTGTAGGAGAAGAATAAGACTAACTGTGTTGCAGCTTGGTGGCCATTTTCTCTGCACTGGGAGGCATTTTAGAAGCCTGACAAAGCATGCGTTTCATTTCAATGTAAGCCAGTGATGACACAACTGGATAAACCACGACGGGGGACAATGACAAACAGAAAGGTTGTTTGTGAACAGGCTGTAAATTTCAGTATCGCCCTCCTGTCACTGTGAAATGAAGTAGGTTGGAATCCTAAAACTGCAGCCTCAAGGGGATAACTTTGAAGGTATTGCAGAGAGGATATGAAAAACTCCCCCAGAGAATCCACTCCTATTGTTTATCAAAGCTGTGATGTTGATTTAAATATTTCACTAAAGGAGAGCAAGCAGACTGAGAGAAAAAACTTCACACTCCAAATACCAAGCAAGCTATTGTGAAGTAAGAAAAAAAGTTTTATTGTTGTTATCGTTCGGATGAAGTTCTTGTTGTGTTGCTTATATTTATTTAATCCTTGTAATGTAGCTTTTATTTGTTATGTCCTTTTTGTGTTGCTTTTATTTATTTAATCCTTACTATGTAGCTTTTATTTATTAAATCCTTGTTGTGTTGCTTTTATTTGCTGATCAATGTTTTCAGGTCTCTGTTAAAATTGAGATCGGATATCTCAATAGTCTCACATGATTAAATAAAGATGAAATAGTTGAAAAAATACAGAATAGTTAGCTATAACTGTCTGCCTAATGCTGAAGTTTGACAGTTTTGCTCACAAACAAATGCAGTGAACCTTTGTTGTGTAACTTTGGCCTGTAGTCACTCTGCCTGTTCATTCTTCAACTTGTGAAATCACTGGTGAGTCTTGCTACATCTAGTGGGGAGAGGCATGCAGCTCATAACAAGGCTTTCAATCCGGAAAGAGCTTCATGTGTGAGAAGGTGTGTCACTGTTGGTAGAGCTTGAAAAGCATGTTAAGGGGAGAGTTCATCCAAAAATGCGAATTCACTCATGGTCTAGTGAGTCACTAGACCGATGGAGGCGTGGGTGAAGTGTTTGAGTCCAGAAAAATATTTAGGTCTAATAAAATAGATTGTAAATCCACTATAACTGAAACTTTTCCGAAAGTAAAAGTCAACAGAAAAAAACCTCCATACTGATCCGGTGATGTCGTCCAAGTGTCAGAGTCTGAGTGTTAACTTCAATTGTATTGGATTTGTCTACTATGCTGTTTACCACTGAGACTGCTAAAGTGTTTTGTGGAATCAAACGCTTCGCCCACCCCTCCATCAGCATAGTGGTGAGTAGATAATCAGTGAATTTTCATTTTTGGGTGAACTATCCATTTAAGTATGGTTATAAGTATTTTTGCTTTAACTTGGTGTTCCAGCTTATCTGAGACTCTGGCCCCTCAAATAAATTAACACTTTGAATATGGATTCATGACTTCAGACACAACACAGGGAACCACCCTGAACAAACTGACCTATCCCACACATGGCACACATTTGTTTGGTAAGGCCAATTTGTAGCCAAATTTGTTTTGTAAGGCCTACACTGTGTAATCTATGGCCTGCGTACATGTTGCTTTCCTCCAAAAGGGTTCAAGCATGAACTATGTAGCCCAGTATATGAATTTTTCCTGTCTTCAAGTAGTGAAGTCCACTCAACAGGAACAAACCGTAAACCAACTGCTAATACAACTGCTAACACATCTATCTTTGTGCCACCTCCGGTGTATTTTCCCTACCTTTCAAATAACTAACATACTCTTCATAAACAGGAAATTAGAGAGAACATGTGATGGAGACAACGAACGTTTCTGTATCTGTGCTGTTGCCCCCTCGTTATTCTTTTCCGCCGCTATTCCACTTTAACTGGGGATCACAGCAACTGGTGATATGTTGTCTTTATTCAATATGTTGATGGTCGGTTGCAGACTCAGTCGCAGATTTGTCATTTCAACAAAGCACCTGTATCTGAAGTGCGGTGATCTACTGATGGTGTTGTGGAAATAAACATCAAACAAAACCCTTCACGATTTAATGTAATGTGTCCCTGTCAGCATCACATTGAGACAGCAATATAAATCATATGGGTACAAAAATAAAGACATTAAAAAATACTCGGTTAGCTTCACTTGATGAAGCATATTTTTTTATTTGTCAGCTGTATAACACCTGATGTGGTTTTAGGCAACGCCCATGTTATCTAGTGATAGTCCCAACACAGAATAAAACCTGCAGACCTAATAACAGGCTTTGCAAACTGATGCTCATCATTCAGAAACAGGGAGTTATGAAAAATACACATACGTGGCCCGCACATCAACGCAGAGTGCTTTCGTTTGAGCATAGAGATCATTACAATGTGCACACACCAAACACGTGTATTGAATATATTGATCCATTGCTGGGTGTATCTTTGATATATTCAGTTATAGCTTATTCTTACTTCTTCATTGAGGAGAAGGCTCCTTTGATTACATGGAAGACTACTACATCAATGTCTTCAAAGGAGCATTCTCCATTTAAGAGAGCTGGATTCCAAGACACACCCACAACTTCAGCTTGAACCTGGTCCTCAGCGTCAGAGATTTTAGAGTCATAATCAAGACCAAGAATTGCCTCCTCGTTTCTACTCATCTTGTTCTTCATAGATTTCAACCGTAAGTCTTAAATGATCGAGAGCAGCCGTACTAACACTCTGGATTAAAAAAAGCATATTTTCAAATGCATATCAATCCGTCTATTACTGGTACATTTTGAGTTTTATTATGTTGATCTAGCTATGGTTGCTAGCCACAAAAGAAGCTAGCTAACTAACAGCTAGCATGTGTGTAATAGTGAAGTAGAAATACAAAATATTTTGTTTGTTTATAAAGTAAAAAAAAGTAAAATAATGATTTGTGGTAATCAAGAACGAGATATTTAATGAATACTTAAATTTGACAAAATGCATTTATTATCACCATTTCACTATTGCAAATCTTGTAAGAACAGGTAATATATAACAAATAAATACATAACGCCTACAATGGAGGGAATTTTTTTTTATCAATGAAACACCTCCTAATTCTGGTGTCATTGTTGGGCCACAGCCATCTTCAAACTCGGCCTTCACTTTGATAATCAAATACACATACAAAATCTGTCCACAGAGAGATAGCAATATAAACACCTGGGGACTTGCTCACAGACTCACAAAGTAAACAATACCAGTGTTGCTTTTGCAGCTGTTAATATTATGAAAGACAAAATATGTGTTTAAGGTCACCCTTTCATACACAGACAAAGAAAACAGATTTTATGTGTAGTGTAAAGAGTCTTTCACGCTGCGATCAAAAGAAATGGAAAATATCGCTGTTGGACAGTTACAGATTCCAAGAGTTTCAAAAACTTATGCATATGCTTGATATTGTTGTCTCAACGTGAAACCTACATAAATTACATTAACTGTTTGGTATTTATTTGATTGTCACCTTAAGTAGATATCCGCACTTCCGAGTCTGCAACATCTGGAATAAAGACAACAAATCACCAGTTGCCATGATCCCCATTTGAAGTCGAACACCAGAGGGCAGTGAGCGCTCAAAGCCAGCAGACAGAAAAAAAGCACGTCGTTTCTCCCCGGACACATTTCCCCTGCGCACAACTCAGAAAGAAGCGCCGCATTCCCACATTTTCACTAGTGTGGCCGCAGAGGTGAGTGAATATTTCATATGACAGATGTAATAAATGAGCTACATTCGAAACGTTTGCGTATTTTTATCACCAAACACGTGATTTGAGTTGAAGCCTTCCCGCTAGCTTCAGCGCTGCGTCTTCGTTGAAAGAGCGGCTGCAGAAGACAGAAACCTGTGAACGGAGCTAGCTAGAGTGCTAACACAACATTAGCCAGCGTTAGCATCACATGTCACCCGACTTTCTTTGTGGTGATGATCGCCGGCTCGATTCGTGACGTCCGCATGACACTTTATGTCAAGTTGAGTTCACCGACACCTCGGAGGTCTGTTGTTCACAGGGAAGTTATAATGAAAGAGTACACATTGGAAGACACAGCAACATGGCTAACATGGCTGCCGAGTCACTCGTGTGTTGATGCAGACGTTAGGACCGTCACTATGACAACCGACTGACCAAAGCTCGAGTTGAGTTTCATTCCGTTTCTGCTGCGGTGTTACTTTATCTATTATCAGGTGATAGAAGTAGAAAACCACACCAGCTTCAACACATGTCAAAAGCGAACAACTCAAGAGAACAGACCTGTTGAGAATAGCTTCTACTATGTTGGATCATTAGGAACTAACATGAACAAATATAGGCAATGACTCTGTATTAGAGGATTTAAATGGTTTGTGTGACACGACACCGAATCCCCATGAACCTGATGTTGTTTATGCAGATTAGCAGCGTTTTGTGAATAGGGTTAGAGAAAGGTGCTTGTATATAAAGCAGATGGTCCGGAGCATCTCTGTTCCCTTGTGTTTTTTTCATGTAATGATCGTTCAAAAGTTATGCAATGCAGAAACATGTGGAGCTAGTATTTTTTGATATTGGTGCTATTTATCATCTTATTTTATCATCATGACACATGTTTTACTTGCTTTTTACTCGATGCAGATGGCAATGACTCCGAAGGTTCCCGAGGTCCGTGACATCATGCGGATCGAGAGGATTGGTAAGAATGTATTTTATGTAAATTATTTACACTGGTTTGTTCACTGTTAAATGATTCAAAGAGCATCTTCTACTGGAGGGGGTTAATATTAACGTGGAACATTTTATCTTACGTTCAGGTGCACATTCTCACATCCGTGGCCTGGGTTTGGACGATGCCTTGGAGCCAAGACAGGTAGAGTGAAGTTACATCATGGTGTGCAGATGTAGGATTACACGATGTGCATGAATATGTTTTGAATTTAGCCTCAATGAAACCTTTTTATTTCTCTCCTCTTCACCCTCAGGTGTCTCAGGGGATGGTCGGCCAGCTGGCCTCACGTCGGGCAGCGGGGGTCATTCTGGAGATGATCAAAGATGGCCACATTGCTGGCAGGGCAGTACTGATTGCTGGCCAACCTGGCACTGGAAAGACTGCCATTGCTATGGGTAAGGGCCTCACTGGAGGTTTTTTCAGAACACAATGTAATTTCATCATCTTCCCCTGGAAGTGATATTGTTTCCTTGCATTGATGTGTCATTAGCTTAAGTTGTATTTTTGTAAAGCAAGAGTTCCTGCTCTCAGATTCTTGATTCATTTCAAACTTTCTTTTTACTGCAGGCATCGCCCAGTCTCTTGGCCCCGACACCCCCTTCACAGCACTGGCTGGCAGTGAGATCTTCTCTCTAGAGATGAGCAAGACCGAGGCACTCAGCCAATCTTTTAGAAAAGCTATTGGAGTGAGGATCAAGTGAGTGTGCAAAGACAATTTTTGTGTTTTGTAATTCTTTTGGTTTAAAACGAATGCCTGTTCACTCTATTGTCTGTTTTTATAGAGAAGAAACAGAGATTATTGAAGGAGAAGTGGTGGAAATCCAGATTGATAGACCAGCCACTGGAACGGTAGGTTGCTTACACAGCGTGTTCAGCTTTTTCCCAGTTTGAAAATATTTGAATGGATAAATGTTTACGTATCCTGCTCGTCATTATTAAGCAAACAACCCTCTTGGATCATCTTTTTACTAAAAAACACTTCTCCTTCTATCAGGGAGCCAAGGTAGGCAAGTTGACTCTAAAGACGACTGAGATGGAGACAATATACGACTTAGGCAACAAGATGATTGACAGTCTCAGTAAAGAGAAGGTTCAAGCAGGGTAAGTTCATCTCTTGTTAATGGATCTTTACAGAATCTGATGTTTTTATGTAATCTACAGTTTCACAACACTCAATCCTTATTGGACGGCCGGTTGGAATTTGATCTGTATTTCTCTGTGGTCTTTCAGAGATGTTATTACCATTGACAAAGCCACTGGAAAGATCAGCAAGCTCGGCCGCTCCTTCACCAGAGCCCGAGACTACGATGCCATGGGAGCTCAGGTTTGTTGTTACACCACTAAAATCCAGATGCTGTAACTCATACTGACAATCAACAGCAGATCATTTCACTATTAAGGCCACTAAACTGAAATTGTGTCGTTTAAATGACAAAGCAGTATTCTAAAAATATGCCGGACGGGATAATGATCTTTACCTTTTACCTGTTTTGCCTCATTTGAAATTAACTGATGAATCTAACAACTGCATTTGCTGAAAAGTGGGTTTATATATTTTTTAACCACATTTTTCCAACATATCTTTACAGACACAGTTTGTGCAGTGTCCAGAGGGGGAACTGCAGAAGAGGAAAGAGGTGGTCCACACAGTGTCCCTCCATGAGATCGACGTCATCAACAGCCGCACACAAGGCTTCCTGGCTCTCTTCTCTGGAGACACCGGAGAGATCAAGTCTGAAGTCCGCGAGCAGATCAATGCTAAAGTCTGTGAGTGGAGGGAAGAGGGCAAAGCAGAGATCATCCCAGGGGTAGGTACAGTTGTGTGTGTGTTCATGTACTTATAACTTTTGTGAGGACCAATTAATCATAGACCCTCCAGATTGAGGACATTTTTGCCCAGTGGGGATATTTTGACCGCCTCTCATTTTTCAAAGGGCTGTTTTGGGGTTAGAATTAGATTTGGGTTAGGGTAAGGCATTTAGTTTGGATGGTTAAGGTTAAGGTAAGGGGCTAGGGAATCCATTAAGCCAATGAGTGTCCTCGCTAAGATAGAAGTACAAACGTGTGTGCCCTCTTGTCTGTCTCATCTCTATGATTACACTTGGCTGATTTTCCATGTCTGTGGCTCCAGGTGTTATTTATCGACGAGGTCCATATGCTGGACATGGAGTGCTTTTCTTTCCTGAACCGTGCGCTCGAAAGTGACTTGTCTCCAGTTCTCATAATGGCCACCAACAGAGGCATCACCCGGTACTGTTCACATCTGCCTTCATCTCATCTTTATCTTTATGTCTGATTTACATTTCTGTCTGACTATCCACTGTAAAATTGTATCTTGAGTTTTAAAATATTCCCTGAATAACAATGAATGTCTTAAGTCATCATGTGGTTAAACAAAACAAAAATATCCATATAGGTTTAGGTTTATATAATTTTACCAAAATAATAAAAATACTATATTTGGTTTGACTTTTAACTGAATATTAATAACGCTTAATATCCTCTCGTTCAGTATCCGTGGCACAAACTATCAGAGTCCTCACGGCATCCCTATCGACCTGTTGGATCGCCTGCTCATCATCGCCACCTCCCCTTACACCGAAAAAGAAACAAAGCAGATCCTCAAGATCCGGTGAGAAACTGCTCTGATCCTCCATCAGCAAACATTGTTCCTGTCTTTCCAGTGTAGGAATTCGTTAAATCTGATTGTTTTCTTATCTCAGGTGTGAGGAGGAGGACGTGGAGCTGAGCGACGAGGCTCACTCCGTCCTGACTCGTATTGGCATGGAAACGTCCCTGCGCTATGCCATCCAGCTGATCAGCACCGCAGGGCTGGTGTGTCGCAAGCGCAAGGTAAGCTCAGCGAGAACACAGCTGTAATACATGGAAAAAAACATGTCATTAACATCTGTAACTATTCCTTATACTCCAGAATGATGATTTAAAGCTTC
>CM076728.1:4784400-4856900 GCA_038501795.1 Pseudopleuronectes americanus
ATTAGCAAAGTGTTGTGGTCATCTTTGTGTTGTGTCTTCTTCAGGGGACAGAAGTGCAGGTGGAGGACATCAAACGGGTCTATTCTCTGTTCCTGGACGAGGCCAGATCCTCTCAGTACATGAAGGAGTATCAGGATTCTTTCCTCTTTAATGAAACACGTGAGTTTGCTCCGAATCCTCTTAAAAGTTCAATCAAAGAAATAAAATGCTGAAACCGACTTTTACCCGGGGTTACCAGCTTTAATTTGCTCAAACATGATCTATGAAACTGTTCCCTATCATGCTCAGCTCTCCTTTTTAGTTAAGAGTAAAATATAAGACCTTGTTATAAAGTAAAATAAGAACTTATCCAATTTATTTTGTGAATAAATTTGATATATTTGTTTTTGCTCTCTCTTAATTTCAGAAACGCCCACGATGGATACCTCGTAATGAAGACGACGGCTTTGTTTTCGCACTCTGTGAACTTTTTATGTTGTTGATGGTCCACTGGGCTTGGAGTCATTGATTCTACTTAAATTGCAATTTGCATTGAATTACATTGAAGATGTTACATGTTTATTTTCTGTTCAACTTCTCTTGTATCAATGTTTTGATTTCAAATGTATTTACTGAAATTTGGCTTAATTCAAAATTTAGCAGGTTTCTGTTCATCATTGCGGCCTTAAAGCATGAATATTCCTTCCTCTGTTATTTTTTTCAGTTACTTATCTTAACAATGGTTTATTTTTATGAAAATTATTAAACAGGCTTTTATGAGCACACTCATTTTCTTCTTTGTATTCACTGCTACAGGAGACGTTATCATTTGGTTGGACCGTCACGACAAGTTTAGTTTCAATTTAGATAATTGATTCAAATGAACCTTAAATCACCAAGTCCAACTAGTTTAACGCAACTCACCAAGTTCAGTTGCCTTGAAATATTTCAGACACAGACAATTGTTAGGGTCTTATACACAACCCTTGGAATTTATGACTAAAACATATCTGGAAATCCTCAGAAATAATACATGAACATCTTTATATTTAAGCTTATACATTTTTTCATGCTTGGAAACAAACATTTGAATTACAATGTTATGCTGTGTAAAGGCCCTACAATCCACAGACCATGTGGATTAGACACATCATGTGAATTTAAATGTGAACCAGGACAATTAAATGTAGAACTTTGAAATTGAGTATCTGGTTTAGTTGTTTGCACCAAACACTTGCAATGGCCATATTTATAATGAGTTGATTAAAACAAATTGAACACCTTTGTCTTTACCAACGTCAATCCATGCAGAACATCTCAGGTTCAACTTCTGCATCATGACATTTGTCTCCCAACAAGAACACTTACAGAACAGGGACCAAAAATACTAAGATTCCACTGCACCAAAAAGAGTGACACCTTTAAAGTGTTTGGTTTATTATTAAATCAGAAATGCTGCAATATGAATTATAATTTCTGTCGTGCAATACAAAACTATGTACTGTATTTTCACTATACATACATACATACATACATGAAAAGGGTAGCTGCAGATATAAATATGCAGCACTAGTCAACCCTGTTTTCATCCATCACACCTTGTATGTGTTCACACCCTATGGTTCACACCTGGAAAATGATGTGTCGGCAGCCTGATCCTCCCTTAGAATCTCCAGCAGATATGTGGAGGCCTTTACAATTCATTGCATCAAGGTTTTACTTATATATATATATATATATATATATGAAGAGTAAATGCAGCAATTCACAGTCTCATGTACAGTAATTTTGTTTTGGCTCCATAAATATAACATATTTTTCGTTTACTGTTAACATGTGCAAGATAAGAAAACAAAGATAAACAAACTAATAACACCATTCTAAAAATGATAAATGAGCCCTTCAGAAATCTGTCATATATTTGAATTAGCTGCCACCAGGTGGCACCCAAAGACCTTGCAGAAATATTTTTTTGCGAACAGTCAAAGATGCAAACTGGGGTGAGATGAATGGGAGTCTCTCCAGTTCCTTCATGGTTTCACAATAGTCAAGAGATCTGCACTGCACTGCTGAAAACCTATTAATATCTTCCTGTTGCATCATTTCATTTATTAAAACTGTCTCACTGTTTTGTACTCCACACCTCAATCTAACACCCTGCCTGCTGGTGCTATACCCTGAACACACACTGTTCACAGACACACACACACTGTTCACAGACACACACACACACACACACACACACACACACACACACACACACACACACACACACACACACACACACACACACACACACACACACACACACACACACACACACACACACACACACACACACACCTGCTAGGGAGCAGATTTATTCATAACTAGATTTGTCTATATGAAGATAATCAGATGCTTAGTATTGCAAATAATCCCATGCCGACGGTATTTGTGGGTTTTTTCCATTATTGGTTTAAAATATGTATCAGTCATCTGACAATGGTCAACTGTTTAGTCATTAATGATTAATTGGTTTTACACCATTAAAGGGACACTATATTTGTCCATCATAGACAACAAATAGTCATTTTTACATAATAAACAAGGTCGCATCACTGGTACTTTCTATTGGGCGCTACATCTGATTTATCCCCAAAACAACATGAGATAATAAAGTTTATCACACGTAGTTCTATGAAACCCAAAGCCGTGTTTCCTCATATGAATATTATCCCACAATCCACCAGCAAGATGCTACTTCTCATTTAGACAAATTAGATGTCAATTTTTAATCAGTTTTACCTGCACTGAGTATGAGACCAGTACAGACTCTCTCCTTCATGGAGATAAATATTTCATGCTTAGTGCTGGTGGGAGTGAGGATTGCGTGGATTACCCACCCTGCTGCCTACATCCCATAAATCCCCCTCAGTCCCACGAGGCTGCTGTCGGCTGCTGCAGCCTACGACTGCATCTGATGGATTCATGAGTTGGATCGAAGCTGCGATGAACTTTGTGAGGGTTCAGCTGTTTTTACATTGAACAAGGTGTGTGTTTGTGTGGTCCAGGTATGACTCACACTGTGGAGACCTAAATCTATAGCTACACTGTCAAATATGGGGACCTGAAAAGATTCCTCATAACGTTAATTCCTAATAAGTCCTCATAACATAAATTATCAAATTGTAAGGCGATTCAATATTTTTAGGTTAATGTTAGATTTATGTGACGATTAGGTTAAGGTGTATGTTAAAGATAAGTTCAAGGTTTAGGTTCAGGTTCAGGTTTTAGTTTCGGTTTTGGTTAAGGTTAGGATTAGTTTAGTTTTAGGTTGAGGTAAGGTCAAGGTTAGGTTTAGGCTAAGGTTTAGATTAGGTTAAGGATAAGGTTAGGCAAGTAGTAACTATGGTTAAGGTTAGAGTAAGGAAATCAATTTAAGTCAATGCAATGTGCAATGTCATGGAAACGTGACTCTGTATGTGTGTGTGTGTGTGTGTGTGTGTGTGTGTGTGTTTGTTTGTTTGTGTGTTTTTTTGTTAGTGATCCTTCTCTCTTGTGATGAATATTTGTACTTAGAATTTACAGCAGCAGTTTTGTTGACTGTCTCTCCCATGCACATATTTATCTCCAGTCTCAACAGTCTCTAATGTATTTAATATTCATCAGAATAAACCTGACCTGAAGACATTTCCTTCTCTGCAGTGTCGATGTGACTCCGTTGTTTGCAGATAACATTCAGCTCAGCCCCTGTGGCTGTGTGTTTTCCTGGATTGGCTCCCACTCTTTGTCTCCACACACCACTGTCCACAGGCTACAAGGCTGCACAGCATGCTAACACATTGTGGCATTTTGCCTGCTGCACAGATTTGGGTGCCCCACCACAGTCAGACGATGCCAGTCTTCTCACATCTGTTACTGTAACTGGCCAATGTAGTTCTATAGACCAGGCAGAAATCAGTGAGGGACTTTATAAACCTTCACCCTGGGTCACAGGGACAGGCAGGAAAGCCTTTCCACACTATTGACCATGTCGGAGTTCACAGGATATTTCTTTTAGTCTAACGAATGTCATTAGCTAAATGTGTGTACCTCAGAATCTCCATCGGTCATGAAATGAATCGACTCCATGATCAATTTAATTGATCCGACATATTGTCAGTCAAAGGTGGAATAGAAAATAGATTTGCTGTCAAGGTGGGATTTTAACCAAATGAGCAGATGCTGCTGAAAATCCAACAATCGGAACACATGGGCCAAAAGATGGATTTAGTAACTTCTGTCACCACCTCATGCTTCAGCTTTCTGAAGCTAAAACACTCTGAACGTGTTGACTTTTAATATACAGTCTAGACTCTACTACGGTAACGATACAATGACTTGTGCAGATTTTTGATATTTTCTTGACCTCTTTTCTTTATCTGTCGTGACTTCCCGGTTCCACCTGACTCCTGACTTGACCTCTCGTCAACCCCTGTGCACACACACAGTGTACGCACACCCACAGCTGTATTCCTTTAGAAAAGAGGTCAGGATCAGTCTCAATGCAATAAGACTCTATCACACATAAGAATCATATGATAATTTTGCTCCCAGTCCTTATGCATATTTTATATACGACCATACTGTACTATTTATTATCGTCTCTCTCACCACAGTCTTTTTTTCTCTCGTCCCATTCCTTAAATTGGATTTTCGGGTTTCGGCATCATTTGAAATGTGAAGCGTGTGAACGGAGAGGATTTGAGTCCATTTCCTGAGGTTTTCTAGAAAAAATAAATCTTCATCCTCTCTGTCTGATTGCCATGTGTGAACAGGAGGAGCCGGTGATTCCTGTGGTAAAAGCAGAGAATGAGGTAATTCGATCTGCATCGTACTGTACTTTCACATATGGTGGTGAATGTGTGTAGTATTTGAGGTTGGAGAACAGGATTAAGAGACAGACACACAAAGAACTTAGTAATTATGAATATGTTACATGATTAATATAACAGATGGCTTTGAAGTAATTGAGGAAATTGTAATGAGCACTTTTGCCAGCAGATTTCATTACAATAGCTCCGTGCTAATATTTTAATTAGTCTTCTTAAACCACCTCTGGGAAATTTGCCGTCGAGACCTTTTTACTCCTGTTTGATCCAATGAGTTTCTAGACTTGACAATCAAAGTTTCTTTGGGTGGACTTATCTGTAGCACGTGAAGCAACATGCACTCAGTTTTACCATTACAGTGTAACCTGCACTTGTGAATAATCGATCAAACTCATTTATCCCTCATTACAGTGCGCTCCTTCAGTGACATTCATTCATTCTTGGTGTCCAGCGCTCGGCTCTGGTTTGTCTGGTTGTATAAGAGGTGAGATGAAGTGAGAGGAAAGAGCAGAGCATGAAAAGAAGCCTGAGGCAAATGAAGAATACATGGATGATATCTCATATAAATCAACGTTCTATAGCTGGTGGGTTCCTTTGATGTTTGATATTTGTCAACGAAGGGGCCCTTTGTTCTTACAGTGTAACAAGACAAAATCTGTTATCTGATGACCAGTCAACTATCATCCATTATTTACACTTCTTATCCTTTGAGGGGTCACGGAGGAAGCTGGAGCAGATCCAGGCTGACATTGGGCGAGAGGCGGGGTACACCCTGGTGAGGTCACCCAGGTACAGTAGGGCCAGCATATAGAGACAAAACCATTCACACTCACATCTATGGTCAATTTAGAGTCTTCAGTAAACCTAAACCCAATCTGCATGTCTCTGGACTGTGGGAGGAAGCTGGTGTACCCAGAGAAAACTCACACAGACACGGGGAGAACATGCAACTCCAAACAGAAATACCCTAACCAAGGTGGGATACTATCCGTGAACCATCTTGCTGTGAGGTAACAGTACTAAACACTGCTGCCAATGCTCATTGTATGATTCATGCAAGTTTAGTATATTACTTGCGGTACAGACAAAGGTGAGTTTAAATCCTTTAGGCCTATGGGACCGTGTATCTTCATCCTGACGGTTGAGGCACTAACTCTCTTTGCAGGTGACAGTACAATCTGTCCGGGACCTTAAAACCTTAAGAAATACAGGTTAGAGAGCTGAGCTTGATTTACCCCAATCATTTCACTGAACACACTGACAAGACGACCGCGCTTATTCAGACCAGCTAATGCAAAAATATTAGAGCATAACTGATTCCACCCAATTAGGGAGCACTTAATTACCCAGGGAAGTGCAACATTAGCTATATGCATGATTTTCTCCTTGACTTAAGCACCTTTAATTACATGGCAAATTATGAGTAAATATATCCTATCCTGGATCCATGTTTAATGAAATGTAAAACTGAAATTAACTCATTTGACCTCTTAAACCCTTCTCGGAGTAGTTTTCTATGTGCACATTCACTTCTTTGTGCTCGTCTTGGTGTGTACTATGTGATGCATCGGTGTGTTTGTGGTTTCTCGGCTGCACACACCTGCGTGCAACCCGGCAGACACAGCTTTTTGTTATGAGTGTAGGCGTGTACATACCGTCTGTATACAATGTAACTTGCTCTTCTGCTTCCATTCAAACAGAGCTGTTGCCATTCACCGCCCCAGCCTGCACTCTGCACTATACGCACTTAAGTCATTCACAAAGCTGCTTCCCCTGCCACCTCCTCACGTGTGGATCACATGAATGCCAATGCTCCCCGTGTACACCCAGGCACATGCATAAATAGCCGAGGAAGTTTATTCTGAATCAGTTTATGCTGCAGTGGAAAGGGTAGAGCTAAATATGGAAACAAGCGAGCTAAAAACAGCAACCAACATCATTCACGCTTTGCCAAGTCAAGCATAAGCTCATGTTTAATTCAGAGAACTCTGGTATTCATAACTTTGTCTTGCTGCACCCGTGACACTGAACCCACTGCGGCACATAACTAGCACAGTTGCGTTAACACTATTCCACTGTCAATTTACATTACATCCTTGTTAGTGAGCATGCAAATCAAATTAATCCCCCATCGCAGCGGGGACCTCGCTGGCACAGTTTGAAATCAAGCCCCTGCTTCAAGGCGCGATGGGAGATGAGGAGTGATCATTAGAACTAGCTGGAGGGTCATGACGTCTTCTGCTACTGTGGCTCCAGTGACAGCACGCCTGACCATTACTTGCCATTTACGTCTTCTCGAATCATTTGTGTTGGTTCCTTCATTGACATTGCTCAACCACCATGAAGCACATCACTTATTCATTCTACATGGGCAGTTACTAAAGAGGAGGAGGACATCTCATGCTTCCTCTGAAACATGTGTCGGCTTCTCTAATGACACAGTAATACATGCAGAGCCGTGCATTAATGCAGACACTGACAGCTCAAGGTTAGTTGCCTCCGCAGGCCTGACCATCCATTGACACATGAGAGCAGAGATGCTCAACAAGGGGAAGGAAGAGGAGGATAATCTCTCAGCTGCATGATGTTCTCTCTGGAAACAGATCTAGACCTCTTCTGTGCGATAAATTTGTCAATGTTTATTGCCTTTGTTTGGTCTCTTAAAAGGAGCTTCTGTTGTAGTGACATGGAAATAAAAAGTATAAACATATTTTTCAAATGTTGACATTACTTGTTATAGTAGTAATACTTTTTAATCTACAAATAAGATCTTTTGTGAGTGGATCTTTCAGCAAAAACATAATGTGGGGTGTACCTCAGGGATCAATTATAGGGCCTCTTTTGTTCTCCCTCTAAATACTTCTATGTTTGTCCAATTTCAATGGTGGAATATTCCTACTATTCAGATTCATTCTAGTACAAACATCAATACTACACTATGAATTAGTCCTGTATTCAACATCTTACTTCAGTAAGATTTCCTAATACTATTTGATCGACCAGCAAGAACATATTTTGTGAGTAAGTACAAGTAACAATGCTACAATGGGAATGACTCGTCCTTTCAAAATCTTACTGAAGTAAAAATCAAGTCTACTCAAATCTACTTAAAGGAAAAAAGGAGAAATACCAATAATGTATCAGAATGACCGGTATCAGTTTCTTAGTCTACTAATAAGAAGCATTTTGCTGTTAGTGGGAGCAACTTATTCTGATATTCTTTTATATTGTTTGTGTTTAGATTAATAGCAACCTTAATTTACAATGTAATTAGTGAGTCCATATTTCCGGAATGTGATAGATGAAGTTGCCTCCCTCAAGCTCTTTTTTGGCATAATTTGACCTGACCCCGAGCTCTGGATGTCTATTTTTGGTTCTGTTTTGTGGACTCCTTGTTTATGGACACTTTGTGATTATGGACAGTTAGCTTTTGTTAGTTGGTTTTCCCTGAGTTCTCAGTTTCCTGTTTTATTTTGAAACTTTGCTCCTTGTGTGTCTTCAGCTTTATTACCTGCCTTTGTCCTGTTTCCCTTCCTTTGTGATCGTCTGCACCTGTTCCTCATGTGTTTCACCTGTGTTCAATCATCCCTGCCTGCCTTGTTTATAAAGCTCCCTTCGTTTGTGTCAGTTCGGCGCCTTTGTGTCCATGGTCTGTCCATGGTACATCTTGTTTACTAGGTTCTTCTTGTTCGCCTTGTGTTTCACCAGCTCTGCCTTTCTACTATTGTGGATCTCCTAGTGTTTCTCCTAATTCAGATTATTTACATTTAGATTTGTCTGTTTTTGGACGTTTTCTTACTCTGCTTTAATAAATATATTTTTGTTTTGACACTGAACCAGTCTTGTGTATTTGGGTCCACCTCCACAGCTCACTCTGACACAAGTAAGACATAGCACTTCGTTAGGAGATTGAAAAGTGTAATTTTACCAAAAGAAAAGTATTCCGATTTTAGATGTTAATTGAATAAAAACACTACACAAACCTTTATTAATTTCTCTTCTGTTTTTCATAATCTGGTCTCCTAGATTTCTGAGTTTATGTTTTATTACCACGACATTCTGTGGTTTTCTTTACAGGTCTTCTCCTAATGACAGTGGTTAAAAACATGAGCACATCCCCACCTCAAGTGGAGTCTAATAGAGCAAAGCGCTGTTCTTGCATTCTCCCCTGAATTGCACCAGTAGCCTGGAGAGTCGTCTGCTGTTTCTCACTCTGTGCTACTCATTTTAGACCTTATGCTCAGTCTTGTCAGTGGAAAGAAATGTCGGCTTTATGGGCCAGTGGGTGACTTGGTTTGTCAGTTTTTATCTTTGTATTCTTGTTGTACACCGTGTACTGAAGCCTTTGCTCATTTATTCATGTTTTATTTTCGTGGAATACAAATACAATGTGCTCTGAACCCTATACACTGAAACCAAATCGGTTCCACCCTGGAATAATATTAAAACTCTGGAAAATAGACCCTGGATCTCATATTCACACGCAGACGATAGTATTTCACATCAAATGCAGATGACACTATCACACCGCAGGTCTGGGAACATGGCAAACGTCTCATCGGGAACAAACAGAGACTTGTGTAACCTTTCCACCTCACTTGCTTTAGCAAAAGTATCGGTGTATCTACGTTGGGAGGCAGGTCGGAAAAGCCGGTCGGGTGTGAACAGAGAGAGGTGAGAGATACGCAGCAGAGGTGTGATACTGCTGATACCTCACTTTCGTCTGTTCTCCTGCAGATCGTGTAATATCTGGTTATGAGTGATCATACCTGCTCCCTTGTCCTTTGTGCTGGGGCCTCAATTATTCATCAGATCCACATAATTACCTGTGGAAATAAAAACATTTCTGAGGCGCGCAGACATTCAGAGATTCCCTCCGTCTGAAATCACTTATTCCAGCTCAGGAGGGTGGTAACGTTTTCGAGGAGAAACATATAAACTAAATAAATCACACTTCTTTTTGAATTCGCTGAAGTATGGTGTGACTCATGTTTCTTGACATATTGTTAGTTTAAAGCTTCACAATGATGAGTGACTGAGAAATTGAATGAGACTGCGGCTTTCACCACAACACAAACCTATTGTGCTCTCTTTTTAGAACAAGCTGCTTCTTAGCTGAACCACTTTCTGGTTGTTATTTATTATAGATTTATGGTCTTTAATTTAAATTTAAAGCCTCTACATGTTTTAACACTGCTGACACACATCGTTCTTTAGGGAGGGTCTGCTAGAGACAAAGAAGACTATGATTACATTATAGTGATATCAAAGACATTATAGTGACGTCTTTGATCAACGGATCAAAGTCTTTACTATCTTTGATCACTTGGAATTAAATAGAACATAAAGATTATACGGCTTATTCCTTTTTATATTGTTGGTCTGTCGAATGCTCTGAATATATGAAAACACAGCAACCTGCTGCCATTTGTATTACTCTAAAATAAGGTAATAAATTGCACGCTCTAATTCAAGTTACTCTTCATAGTAGAACTGGTCATCCATGAAAGTGGTAAGTTGTGGCAGCACTCTGGTAAACGCCTCATACCGTCACACCCTATATTACAGTGTAATTACTGAACATACAAGCCACCATAAAATATCTAGTGTGACGTTCAGCGAATCAGGAAATAACAATGTTCAACATTAACAAGTATAGGGCTCTAAAAACATTACACCATACTAGTTTTGAATTATAGGACACACAGAGCAACAGCACATGTGTCCTAACAAAACAGTATATATACTGATGATATTTTGTCTTTCTTTGCTTGCAAATGTTGATATGCAATGTATTCATATTTGATAGCCAATAAACCCCCTAGATTTTTGCTTTTAAGTGTAACTTGGCTCCTGAAATGCTTTCATAATAAGACTATAGATTTATACCATGATTTCAACCTGCAGCCTTCTTCCCTTTTATTTAAATATTTGTCTTGGTAACTCAGTGAGTGTTTTACTGATACACCCTGTACATACTAATGAGTTAAATAGAATGGAAGTGTGACACCTTAAACTTTATCCACATCAACAAATCGTTTATGATCTTAGAATAGGGGAATAGATTTGTCCATAGACCATTTCATCTTCCTTGTAATCAGTAATAGAATGAGTCAGACACAAAGACAATGTTTTCATAAGCTCATCAAATATTTAGGACGTCTGTTTAACACATGGACACACTCAAAGAAATGGTGTCACTTTCAAGTGTAGCATGGTCCTGTAGATTAGCTCTTGAAAGCTTTACAGATCAGGTGTATCTTTCTGCCTGACCTGAAAGCTGACTTTAGGCTTCACGGCCAAATGGGTACACTTCTGAACAACAGGCCCCCGTGATTCACAGTGTGTAGCAGTGTGTGCTCTCACACCCTGAACAAGCTGACATTTTGAGGCTCCACATTCACCGGTGGCTATTTCTCCACCTAAATTG
Organism: Pseudopleuronectes americanus; assembly: GCA_038501795.1. Classification (NCBI taxonomy): domain Eukaryota; kingdom Metazoa; phylum Chordata; class Actinopteri; order Pleuronectiformes; family Pleuronectidae; genus Pseudopleuronectes; species Pseudopleuronectes americanus. Next base: position 4,795,663 of record CM076728.1, read on the forward strand.
ACCCTGTGTTTTGTACAAAGTTTGTCCTCTGTGAGTTTAAGTGCAAATGGAAATTCCAGCGCTCGCTAGAATGGCTCCCCTCTTCCTGTCTACGCCCCGAGTGTTTCCTGCCCGCTGCATGACTAGGTGTGTTGACTTTCAGATTAAAGCGTCTGACTTTGGGGGTACATTTTGGTCTGACTGTGGGAAAGGGTGTTGATTTCTCCGGGGTCATCCAGCTATCACACACCGACTCTCCACTTAAAGCTTCCTCTGGCTCCTATATAATCTTCCCCTCTTCAAACAGAGGGCACGACGGATAGAGGATCTGTTTAAAATGTAGCTCTGCCTAATTAGAGGCCTCACAGCCGACCTCTCAAGTCTTCTTTTGTCCAAATGCAGTGTATCGTTACTCCCAGTTTTGTGTTGCCCTGTCATAGACATGTCCATTAGTGCTATTAGGTAACTCTGCCCTTTTTAATGAATGCCAGCACACAGAGGGCCTTCACTGAGAACTTCCTCACTTCCTGTGAAGGTAAATATTATGTTTGTGTTCTTGACTTCAACCACGGCAGGGATGTCGCGTGTGTGATGTGTTAATTCGTCTGTAAACCACTCTGGAGACCATGAGATTACTTTACAAACGGAGTCTCACAGAGGCCGGCTTCACTGCACCTGAACAATACAGTGGTTCATTCACAGACTCGGGCTGTGATCAAAATCAAGCCTTTGTAAGTAACGATGAGGAGAGAGGGGAAGAACGCTGCTCTGTTCTAAAAGTTCAAAATCAAATAGTTTTTGCATTATCGTATTACCTCGGACCTGACTCATCCTTGTGTTACATCATTACTTCGGTTTGTATAAACTCAGTTCTGACAGCACTTAGATAAAAAGATTGATATAAGCTGCACAAAGGAGTAAGCAAGGAATATAGTATATAATATGATACTATAATATATAATATAAATAGGTCATTTTAATCATTTTATACTAATAACTACTTAAGGACACAAGTATCTCCCCATAAACTATACAGGTGGGACATGTTTGCTTCACCACTGCTAAATCAAAAGTTATTTTGGGATTTTGATCTAGAACAAACGGAGCAGATTGTGAAGTGAATGCAATATTACCTCCATAGATATCGCTGCTATCTCTTTTATGTATGGAGCCAATCCCCAAGCCTCTTCCTATGGAAAAAAACCTACTATGTACAGCGTATACATCCAAATGACCAAACCAGCCTCAATAGATTCTATCCAGGTCATTTGTTCATATGTGAGGTATTACCGCTTTGTTGATATAAGACCATGTGACCAACTTCATTTCTTAACACTGAAACAAGTGGAAATGAACTTGACGCTCGATTCAATCGACTCTCAGATCAATATTCTTGAGCCCACCTGCCGTCAGTTTGAAAAAATCTCACGCCTGGATTAGGGCCCGGGAAAACCACGGGAGATGTGGGGTCTATTTTTAAAGCAACAGAATCACTAACACATGACATATGGATGTGAATATACAAAAAGTAACAGTCAAGCAGAAATTTGCACTATTTGGTGCCTGATGGCATCTAGCTACATCTAAGGCTCATCTCAGTTACATCAGACAGTAGACACGTCTGTTGTGTGAAAACTATCAACTTATCTTTGCCTTGAGGAGAAGAAAGCTCCTAATATAGATGAGGTGAAAATTATTAGGTAAGTCAAAGACTGTTACTTAATGGAGGCACTGCTGGGTGGTGCTTCACTGGGATGTGATGGATGTTTGACAGAATGAAGAGAAACAGACACGGCGTGGTGGTATGAAGTGATTAAATAGGTTTATTTGATTTACAGACATGTACATTTTCTATTAACCCCCGGAGGGAGCATCACAGTTCAGTTCTAGAATAACATCCTTTGATTTCTCCGCCACCTCCCTTGTATTGACTTGCTCTAAAAATAAAAATAACCTCTGTTTTCTGTTCAACATCAGAAATAGGTCTCTTTTTACACGATTCTTGTATGACAAGAAGTAGCATATTCTCAAAACATCACTTCAGTGATTATTTACACAGAATTACTCGACACAATGGACTTCTACTCCTAGAGGATTGGTGCTAAATCAACTAAATTTGGCAAAAGTGAAACACAATTCGTGACCCATCTGACCAGAGCCAAGGCTCCTTCTGGTAAAGACAGATGACAGCATGTCAGCACTTATTGTGAGCATGACGTGACAGAAGTTGATGCCAGCCTATGGGTCAAATAAATCCCTGAACATTAAGTGTGCAAAAATGACTTGTTCTTTTTCTTCTTCTTTTCCAGGAAAAAAAAAGCACATACATGAGCTACAAAAATGAATGCAAAAGTATTGCACCCTAACAATGACACCAATATGTCGTCTTCAAAGCATCACATTGCATTTCTTTAGTTCTCTCGGTGAGGAGAATGTTTGAGATGTCCGATTTATGATCACAGTAAACAGGAAGTGATGTAGAAAGGTATTGTGTTGATTCATTGTGATACAAAAGGTTGAACAAACAGGCATTTTCTAAAACCCAAGGACATATAACAAAGTGTAATATACTCAAACCATAAACTTCCCTTTATAGATTATTCTTCATTATGGTAACAAACAAATAAATACATTGCATCCAAGCCATCATTTACAATATATTAAAAGTTGCTGCGTGATATAGCTATATATATATTTATCTCTATTGTAGTTATTAGAAAAACTCATTTGGTAACATTAAAAAAAAACGGTAAAAGGAAGGTAAGAAGCTTAGTTCATTAAGAAGACGGAGGTGTGTAAACACATCAGGTTGGACAGGATCACATTCAGAGAGCTCCACACATGTTGGAGAGAAGCTAAAGCTAATGATCTGGCAACAAGGACACAGCCCACACAGCACCCGCACACAGCCAGTGAGTCACGCTCGCACATCTACGCTACAACAGCCGGCCCGGTGTCTCCCTTCCTTCCTCCGCTCAGGTGCATCCATCCCCCTCCTCCTCCTCCTCCCCCTCCTCCTCCACCTCCTCCTGTGTCTTCTTGAAGGTCAGCAAAGTGCTTTTTTCTCTTTTATACACACGCTTCAACAACTCTGACTACATTAGTGGCTTCAAGGTTTCAGTAAAATTGTATCCACCAGGTAACACACTACAAAAACAGGATTATAATGAAGCTATTGCCTTTGTACAGAGAAGAACCTAGCTGTAGTCCTCCTCCCGGGCCCTGCATTTCAATTGCATAATTACATGTAAGATAATGCATAGCGGGATGAAATCAAATCCAGGTTTTCTTTCTATTGTGTACTTCTACTTCCTATGGAAATGGAGGGGGACTCAGCTTCTGCAGTGACATCTGAGGATCTGCTTTCAAGGGGAGATTCCTCAATCATCCATTATGAGTGATAAGAGGCCGCCTTCAGTCAAACCAGGGGCCGATGGATTTCCTCTTCCTGTCTGGGATTTCGATTTCTAATAATCTGACGAGTGGGACTCCAGCTCTTTACAAAGGTCCTTTCTACTGATAGTGGAATGGGATATCTACAATTGCGCGGGGGGAAACAATCTCCTATAACAATGGCTGTTATTGTAACCAGCATGGACGGGACTGGAATCCGTCATTAAAAGTGACTCGGCCCCCGTGTGGGTGTGTGTGTCCAGAAATTTAAAACCAACCATCAGCGAGCTACCCCCTCTAATGAGAAACCCATCTCACTGATAAGGCAGTGTGGATAAAAACGGTTGGTTTGCATGAAAGAAAAGAAGATTCCTATGTACACAGAAACTCAGGTGTTCCTCCTTAAAAGCCAAAAGAGTAGCATGTCATGTACTTTTGGGATAAGAACATTATAAATGATACAAAATATATAATCCAGTGTCTGCTTCAGAGAGCCTAGATTGCCTCATCTTCCTTCTGAGGCAATCCTAGACCGTAACCTCCAGTTTAAAATCCATAATCACATAATAAAAAGAATAGAAAAAAATCACAAGCAACCTTATGAAAAATAATGTGCAGAAAAATCTGATCTCTGTCATGTCCTGTGGCACTGTCTACACTGATTTAAGTGCTACAAGCTAACTAAAAACACACATACGAGGGTCATAGGACACAGGCTGCAGATGGGAAAGCTCCGATTTTTAAGGCCGATTCACTGACCTTTAGACGGTAACACTTTTTTGGCTCTCGGTTGGCGGTCATGTTTACATGCACGGCAAAATTTGGATCGATAATGACAATACTGCATTCATTGTGTAAACAGTGTGTTTAGGTTAGATGTTCATGTTGTTAATACTGCGATAAGATGTGCAGGGCGATGTGATGTAGGTCACAATGGCGGACGTTTGAACACATGCAAAACTTTTAGAATCATTGTCCTGCAGCACATTTTAATAAGGTGCAACACTTGCTCCATGTAACTTGAATTTTTCAGCTACTCAAAGTGTTGAAAGTCTTGGTAGAACGTATTGTGGAAAATTTGCATGGGAGCAACATGGACACCAGAGGAGCTTCGTGACAGCAGATGTTTGTATAAACAGCAGGATCGGACCAATTTCTAAGCCAAAAGCCGAATTACCGCGTGCATGTAAACATAGACAGTGATGAAGTCATGAGGGTTGTTGGTGGTCAGTGCAAAGTCTGAAGGAATGTAATGACGCTATGGCACTTGGTGCAGATTGACAGCCAATGAAACAGACAGACATACAGAGACAGACAGGCAGACAGATATAGGGCAGGTTCATGATCAGCATTCAGTAGTATGGCATCAGGAGATTGAGGGGAACATGTTTTTTTTTGTGTTATTTTTTTTTGTTGCCAACTCAACCTCCTCCCTGGAAGGTTCAGTGGATCACAGACAGAGGTGAGGAGGCCACCAGCTGTTGGTCAGGTGGGTCCGGCACACCAGCACGCCGCTAAGCGTGTTCCCACCAGCCCGTGTTTTAGAGGCAGTTCATGAGGGGGCAAGACGCTCCCTCATTCCAGTTCTGAGCAGCCTCAATGAGCGTGTTAAAAGGAAGAGCAGCAGGAGTGAGGAGGAGGAGGAGGTGGAGGTGGAGGTGGAGGTGGAGGTGGAGGTGGAGGATCGAGGTGGTGATAACAGGGAAGTTGACCCCGGGTGGAGTTTCAAAGAGGTGGATCAGCTGCCCTCCCTTTTTATCTCCATGTTGTCATCCTTGTCTGGTTTGGATGCTCCTCAAATGGTGGTCACCTGAATGAGGGAGAGAGAGAGAAAGAGAGGGAGGGGAGGGGAGGGAACAGAGCGGTTAGAGCCCGGCATCACCACAGGACATTCTCATGTAATTAATGTTGAGGTTGAAAGCTCCTGGGCCATCTGTTAGGACCTTCCTGATAACGTAGCCCACCAGGAGCAGCCTGTGACCTAAATATCTCCCTGCACAAAGCATACCAACACATAACAGTTTGTTTAATGCAGACTCACACTCAATCTGTACAGTAGCAAGCTATAAGCCACAGAAACACACATGTATCTGCAGATGGGGTTTTCATTTGATATGACCTCATTGTCCCATCACATGTTTTATGCCGTGATTATATTGGTTTTCACAATCTCTCTCGAATATAGTGAAGAAGACAGAAGCATTAAAATTACAATATGCAAAAAAAGATGTACAGTAAGTGTACTTTTCATTTCCACCATTATTGATTTTCTTCTTCTTTGTTTGGTTAATTAGCGGTTGGCAAACAAGCTGCATTACCACCACCTACTATATTTCTTCTTCTTTTTAGCTTTTTGTGCTCTACACACCGAGGACTGGAAAATGCCTTTGATTCAAAGGAAATGTCACTAAAAATCATCTTCATTTCAATCAAGAAGAAGAAGAAGACACAGTAAAAGGCGCTAATGCACCTTGATGTCGGTCGCCACCCGCCACTAAACCGAACAAAGAAGAAAAAGACACTGTTTATTTGCATTGGGCTCACTCAGTTAAATTTATAGACTCTTATATTTAATTGTTCATTAAAATACTGCAGCCTTCTCTACATTAACACATAAACATAAATGTGGAGCCGGAGGGGAAAGTGTTCTTCATGCTGGCTCATTAAGCGTGCATGCTGCCATGCTTGTGATCTCTTCAGAATGCCTGAGAGAGACGGCGGGGCGTCCCGCTGTTTGTTGTGGTCTGTCATCACTGTGCCCTGGATGCTCCGCTGCACAAGCTACTGCTGCTGCTACAATGGGATTAGTGCGGGGAGCTTGGCAGAGCAGTGTTATGAGCTCTTGTCTTGCACTCTCAAACACACACATACACACTCCAACAGACATAGGGGTAATTATCTTAAACAGGGGGATTTGCGGATTTTTTGGAAACAATGTGTTTTGTGGTAGAGATCAATACATTCCTGGGTTTATAGTTTTCCCTCAATTAATAAACTGTAAACTCCAAATTGCTTGAGCCAAAAAACGTGTTTGGGTATAAGCGTTGCATTTAGATAGTCAGAGGTATGTGTTGGCCTGCCTCCCCACAGATTAACTATCCCTGTGCTGGAGACTGTTGGCCTCCTCAAGCCAAAGGGAGGTCTGATTGGTCTGGCAGGGAAACAAATGCTAATCAACCTGACTTGATGTGCTTTTTGGCTGGGAGGACGCGAATCCTGACCGATCATGGCCTAACTGACATTGCCATACTTTCAATGTTACTGGCTTCACATTCAAGGACAGATGGAAGGAAGCAGTGACTGGTCTTGTTAAAGAGACCGTTTTAAAGGAAGCGGGGCTTTGGTTTCTTCCTTTTCAGTTACTCAGCTGATCACGAAACAAGAAGAGCAGAGAGTCAACAGGCTTTCGGAAGGTATTGTAAGCTGGAAGTCACATTAGAACTGTGTGTGTGTGTTTGCATGTGTGTGTGTGTGGCATGTGGTTTCTGCCCATCGAGAACCCACTGAACACTGCCGACTCAGGACTCATGGCTTTTGCAGCACGATAAGAGCACAAAGAAGGAACGTACGCGTCTGCAGCTGTACAAACACTTTTAACAGTTAAAGTTTGCACTGCAGAGATTTGCCACGACACAAATTTCCTCCCTGATATACCACAGGATGTCTGGCTACTGAGTAAATGTGTTTGGAGCGGTGCTGTCAGATCTCACGCTGATCGTTTGACAGTCCCCGGCTCGGGGATGTCCCCTGTTCATCGTGCAGAGTCGGGTGACCCAGTCAGTGGAGGCTGCTTCCTCCTGCAGAAGAAGTTAATTGGATCTTAGTGGATCTGATCTCCAGTGGGATTGCGGCACCAGAGATTAATAGCTTGCGATGTATAACAGCTTTGTCTATCCCTGCATCCCTTCATCCTCATTTATTCGGTGGCCGTGTGTCTTTTCTCCTCCTCCATTAAATCTCTCTCCGTCACTTCCACTCACTGTTATAAAACATTTTTTTTGTTGCTATTTAAATCCCTGACCAATGGCGCCATCTCTTATCCTTTCTCCTCTAATTGTTTCTCACGGCAGTATGTTGTGGCTCTGGGGTCAATGTAAACGGATGTCAACAGAGAGTGGGTGAACTGTGAACTGTATTGATCTGCGAGGCCCAAGGGAGGAAGTAGTGCTTGTCACTGATTGGATTATCTTTCAAAACAATTGGTTGAAAATCTGTCGGCCAAGAGACCCTTAGAGGGTTCATGTTAGACTTGAAATGATCAGTTCATGGGGAATATATACTCTGTCCTTTTGAAACTGTAAGTAACTATACTTAGTCCCATCTGACAACACAGGAGGAAAAGGCTTTGGCTGCTGTGTGTGACATAGGACTGACGGAACCCTGAGGCCGACGGCGTAAACTGCCACTGAAACATGATGTGTGTTACAGCCTAGCGGGAGCCTTTCATGTCACCTGTCATTAGCTGTGAATGCTAATGTGACCCTGCCACTGGGAGCAGCGCTGCCACATTACCACAGTCAGACCACACAAAGCTACAAACCATGTCGCCCTGATACTGCAGTGTTTTCCAAAGCAGACCTATTTATAGACTTATTTCATCCCTCCAACACTGCCATCGCCTCACATTCATCTGTGCACCATGCAAGTTGCTTGTGATGGGAAATACATATTACGGCTGCATTCCTTTTTCATTTTTTTTTACCAGAAACTACGTGATGATGCAACTAAAAGCACATATTGTTGGTAACTATTTTTGTGAGAATATGTAAGGAAACTTCTTTTGAAATTCAGAAAGCTGCAGATGGAAATGAGAACTGCCGGCAATATATCTTTGTCGAATTTGTATCTACACCCTGGAGTATTACTTATAGATCATCAGTCTTTGCTTTTCTTAACTCAGGAAACAAGGTTAGGATTTCAGCCCTGTCCGTTTGTCCTTTTTTACGCAATATTATGCAAACACTATTTCCATAGAACTTTGTGGCTAGCATATAAGTCAAATAGAAAGAACCTGACTGGACGACCTTCCTCCGCCTGCTCCACTGTGACACTCATGAATCTGTCCCTTCTAATGATAAATGATGATAACAATTTCTTTCAAACTGCTTTTGAAAGAAATGCTGCAATTTTGAGTAATTGTAAGTAAACGCATGATTAAATCTTTGCTGCAAACTGATAAATTCACTCAGAAGAAACAGGAAATGATTGGGAAGTGGGTTATGATAAATGCACCAGTCAGTATACCCATTCATGACCTATTTCTTTATACACAAATAAACCCAGATAACTTTAGAAGGGAATGATTAGAGAGGGGTAAACCTTGAACCTTTGGCTTAACATGATAACCTTTACAAATAAGTCACAACAGTTCCCTTGTCGTTCTAATCAGCGAGTCAGAGTTTAATCTTATTATTCTTTATATGCCACTCTCCATTGTCCTACTGTGCCGGGTTGTCTGGTGTGCTGCCAATATTGAGCCCCCCCCCCATCAGTTAATAATCAGTTTTGCACCATGTGTGAGAGTCTGATAAAGACAGGAAGGGGAGAAGGCAGCTCAGGTTTTGATAAGATGCCAGAGTGTCGGTCAAATAATCAACCCTCCAAGAATGCAGAAACACTCCAGAGTACAATGGGATGGGAAATGAATGATTGATCAATCATTTGTGTATCAGCGTGTTTATCACCCGCAGTGTTTACCAGACCATACAGCTCTGCACAGCCTCGGGGCAACGTGTCAGTTTAGCTTTTTTTTGTGTCTCTGATGAAAACAGCTCTACGTGATGCCTGCCAGGTAATGAGGAAGGAGCTTTATGAATGGTAATGTTCCAGGACCGTCTCTTTGTTATTAACAACGTTAACTGCTCATAGAACTGCTGATGTGAAAAACACTAACAGTGAAACAAGCTTCTTTATGGGAAAAGGGGAATTTACCTGGTCATACCTTGACTGTGGAGGGTGGAAGTGCCAGCTGGCTCAACCTGCAGAGAGAAGAAAGAATTGTTTTAGGAATCAAGGATGCACAACAGCTTTAAGGCAGCTCCTTTAAAAACCACATGCAGCAATTATAACCTATATGCCAGGGAGGTTGTATTTGGACCCCTGCCCAATTGTTTGTTTGTTTGTAAGCAAGGAAACGCAAAAAACTGCAGAGCTGATTTGCACAATACTTGATGGCAGGATGCAAAATGGGTCAGGGAAGAAGCCGTTAACTTTAGATGAAGGTCAGGGGCCGTTTTTCAACCAATTTATAATTTTCTGAGGGAATAATTGACGGGTCTTGATGGAAAAAAAGAAATTTGGGGCAGCAAGATTGAATCCAAGGGGACGTTTGGGCCTTGGCAGAGCTGCACTCCACTGAGTGTCATTCTACTTACTCTGCCTTTGTCCCTAATGTCATTCATCACATCCTAACTGTCCTTCTCTGTCTACTTTCCAGGTAGACTTCAGGCTGCAGCGATCAGCCCGACTCCACTGCACTGCTCTGACAGATGAGACGTCTCGGCCCTCACACTTCCCTAAGTGCGAATGTGGACTGGGTGAATGTGTGAGGAGGCAACAAGGACTGAACCCTGAGCTATTAATGGCCCTGCAGCCAAAAAAAGCTAACAACCTAGAAATAATAAAGCGCTCTTTAAGGCTGGAAATAGACACTCGCGCTCCAGTGAGTAACTCGTTCGCCTCTGTGCGTCTTATAAATAGCACTGAGTATCTGAGGCCAGACTCAATGGAGGGAAAAAAAACCTGTAAAATCAGGGAGAATTTATTAACTGGGGGCGTCGGAGTGTGAATGGAATCCAAATATATCACAATCATAGAACAACCCCCTGCTTGTACAAAGTTGTGGATGCTGTCGTCTTGCTTGGTCCCTGAGGTGCTGTTTGCAGCTTGTTACGTAAGAGTTGCTGCTGCTCAAGCTAGATGTTCTTCTTCTTCTTCTTTGGGATGTTTCTCGATCAAATATGCACAGTTCTGCTGAGGCCTAAACTATGGGAGGTATGCAGCAGCGTGTTTGCTGTGTACTTAAACATTATACCTGGATGCAAGCTGGTGTATGATTAACTACTGAAAGGTGTCAAAGTGTCAAAAATCATACAAAAATATCAATATATGAATGACTTATGGGAAAAACCTTCTACTAAGCCATCTGTCTAATAATTCAAAAAATCTCTGTGTGTCCGTCTGCGTTATGTGGAACGCATATCTTGAGAACCGCTCATCTTATCAGCTTCACACTTGGCTTGTGTGTTTCTAAAGACCCAGGGGAGTGCACTGTTGAATTTCTGACATGTGATACGGTCAATATGACTAAACTTTTGATAAAAAGGGGACCAGTAGAAGTCGCTTGAGACGGAACGTAAGTAACACTGTCGATCAAGACAACAGCAACAACTCCAGTTTGTTGTTCTGAGTCGAGATTCACCCGACTCTAAATAAACAGGTGTACAGCTCTTTGTGCAGCTGAGATCTGTGAGGGATCTGTGCACTGAGTCCTGCAGCTGGTCTTTACTTTGCCATGGCTCAGTTACTGCACTCACTTTTACAGTTTCAGTAGGAAAACTGCAACCTGCATCATCAGAGGACAAGAAAACAGCCAATTCAAAACAGTCAGGTTTAGAACACCCACTGAACTACTCTGAATTAATTTGGGTAAAAATGTTTGTGTCCCTTATGAATAAAGTATATTGTTACAATAATAAATATAGATTTGTTCTAATTATCACAACCTGATATTTCGATATAGTTCTATATATCTATGCAATGAAGTCACTGATTTACAGCTAATAGAGCTTTTAGTTACACTTTAGAATCCCTTAGTAACAAAGAACTTTTCAGAACATAAATATATTAGCTCATAATTGTCGCGCTGTATAATCTTTAATACACGATGACTTAAAAAGCCGACCTCCACACATTTCTGTTCTGGATCATATCTGTGAAAACACTGCAATGAATTCCCAGTGAATTCATCTGTGTCTGTTTCATATCTGCACTGTTAAACTCCATCTGCTGCTCCATTAGCTTTGCCCTGGAGCGTGTGGTGTGAAAAGTAAGGGCCTGTGGTTAGATTTTGAGCGTGTGCCATTTGCCCACACACAGGCAATAATGTGGTGAAATAGTCAGGACCACAAACTAGTATCTTATACTGGCACTGTGGCAAGAGTGTGACTTTTCTTTTAGTCAATATTTTTGCATTCTTCCTTTTTTATCCCTGACAGGCTGACAAGTGTGTGTTTGTAAAGAGCCCTTTAAATCTTGATATTAACATTACACTGAAGAAGATTTAATGGCTTGGTGGTAACTTGACCCTTAGATTATAAAATGCAATAAATCATCCCCTTAAAGCTAGTTCCCCAAAATTACAAATTATTTATTTTTGGTCAAACTATCCTGAAATCTATCTCATCTGGCTTCGCGGGGGGATTTGTGGTGGGAACAAGCTGCAGCCAGCTCTGCAGGGCGAAGAAATAGTGACTGTAGACAGACGTCAGACATCAGGCTGCCATCCTGCCTAAAAATGTCCCTCATCTTCGACAGGAAGGAAGTCATTTCTGAGAACTCTGGCACCAGGGGAGCGAGTCGACGTGATAAAAAAGTAGGAAAAAATAGTCTGAAAGGAACAAGAAGTCATGTCTCACCATCCGAGAGAGGACGGGTGAGTTTGTTTTAGCCTTTTAAGGCCATGACCAGCTCCCGTGGCCTCAAGTGTGTTCACGTCTCGGTGTTTAAAAGAGGAAAATATGAATGCACGAGAACGAGGGGCGGTAGCTGGTAAAAGTCTAAGTAAGCACACTTAAATTGATGGCTAGAACAGCTTGTGTCAGCTCTGGAGCACTTTTAGCTGACTGGGACTTTCTATTGGCACCAGGGCCCTTCTGAGTCTTGCAGGGTTGGCACCACCGCTGGTGTCACTGGGCAGCTTGACTCCGCCACGCGTCACACCCCGGCATCAGGCTAAAATGGGCATAGCATCGTCCAGAAAAAGTTTCAACCCTCCCTATGTATGCATGACAAATATTATTTCCATTTGTTCAGCTTCCTCCAGCACAGTGACGCTGTGTTTGGATTTTGGGAGCTCTTACTCAGAAAGTCCGTGGAGGGAAACTCAAAGCAAGTATTAAATATTTAAAGAATGAATGACTAAATAATAAATGAAATAGTGACGAGTTATTGAAACAATGTCTGAGTCACTTACGTCTTCTCAGCCTTCTCTCTGTCGTCCAGGAAAAACAAGGCAGTGGCCAGGAAAAACATGCCCCCCAGGACGATGATGAACGGACAGAGCATGAGGGCATAGCCCAAACTGAGGAACTGCCACAGCGCTGACGTCGCGTAGCTCTGCTGGAGGGCGTCCGAAATCTGCAGAAACACACACACACACACAATGACATTTAATTCCAGCTAATCATCTAGCAAAAGCTCATGAAATATCCCGTCACACTGGGTTCTGCATGTTTCATCATAGCAGCAGATCAAAATGACACACAGCATGATGTAAACGCAGTGTTTTTTTTGTTTTAAGCACGGCAGGATTTCTGATATTGCTGTTGAAGGCTTCAGTAACGCCGTAGCGGTCAGTCAGTCATGTGTGGCGCTGAGGAGAACACCAGCTGGAGAGTGGTGGGCGTGATGTGATCATCTCCTGCCTCCCTGTATCCCTGATGAGACAGCTCTCCAACACGATGCATCGGTCAGCGCGCTGACAAACGTGATGGAGAGGAGGCCGCTTTTAGCAGATTGTGTGGCGGTACGCACAGTAGGGAACGGGACAGGGCTTCTGGTCTCTGTGTGAGCGGGCGGAGGTCACCCTGGCTGCAGCACATTGATTATATGTTACTGTCAGCAGAATGACTTTCTTTATGGGGAGATCTGGAGAACTGCTGATCGAGGGATGTTGGAGGGAGCGTTCGTGCCCACGCAGAACGTCTTCATATGTGCTTGTGCAAAGCGTATGCATGCATAATGAGGAGTGTGTGTTTGAAGAATCTATTGTATATACAGCAGTTGTGTGTGTGTGGCCAGTGCAGAGTGTGTTTTCTCAGGTACAGTTAATTGCCTGATGCATGCACAGTGCAGTTTAGCTAAAAATACATTACGACTCGCTGCATGACTAATTATCCAGGCGGAATTTCTTGGGAGATTGCTGAGAGATTGTTCCAGGCGTTCCCCCGCCACCCACTCTGCCCCTGGCCATACCCGTGCACTATAGGAGGAGTCCATTATGTGTTTGTCAGGGGAGTCGTACAAGACAACTGCCTCTCCTCCGGTCTACGTGCTGATAGAGGGGATGCGGGCTCAGGAGAATTCCACATGCACTAAAGTGGTAGTTGTGTTTGCACCGGACACCCCACATTGGATTGCAGGGTTGAGCACGTCATCCGCAGGTCGGTGTGGCACATAACCCCATTGTGAAAATGACTGACCCACTGATTCGCTCACTTTCTCCTGTGGTTGCTTAGCAATAATCCCAGTCTATTTTCCTTGAGATTCTCCACTTCGCTCATTCACAGGATTCGCGCCAGTTCACAGGGGCGACTCTGTATCAGCCCGTGCTCGCTGTGCGTCACCACGAGCCCATCGCACTCGCGTGCTAAACCTCAGTTCAGGAACTGAGGCGGTGAGTGGTGACGCACTTGGAGCACTTGAGTTGGTTCAGGGGGTTTGTGGAGGAGTGAGAAACCCCCGGACATCGGCTGCATTACTCAGAGGAGAGAGTCGTGACCCTCGAGGCTGGATGGAGAAGGCCGCGGTGGCTGGCTCACTGTGAGGCCATGTCTGGGTAATTCCGCTTGACAGTGTCTGTGTGTGTTTGTTTTCAGGCTGCATTATGCTGACATTTGGAGCCTGGACACTGGAATATTGTTGGAATAATGGAGCCATTAGCCTCTTTTTTCCACAAGTGGTGTAAGCTTTTAAAAACGGTTATTTTAATCATCAAGTAATCTGTTGCTCATTTTGATTAGTTTGTTTAGTCATTTACTTAATTAGATTTGGCCATTAAAGGACCTGTGAGCCCAAGATAACATCTTCAAATAGTTGTATTCATTAAACTCACAGTTCAAAACCCACATATTTTAATTTACAATGTTTTAAAGCAGATAATCACAGCTAGCTAATGTGGGGAATATTTGCTTAAGAAGTTAAACACTTAAAAGTGGTATTTTGTTTCTGAAACTACGTCTTTATTTTATTTGATGAAATCCTTTTCACATCCCTTCAATAAATAAGAGAAGAAAAAAGTCAGAAAACTGTGACTGTCGCAGGATTGCAATAAACACAGTCAGTCATTGTCTGTCAATAACCGCCCTGCCTGTCTGTGTGCAGCCTGCCTGTGAGAGGGAGTTTTCAGCCGTGGAGACACACACCACTGGAGCAGACACAATAGGCAGTGGTTAGCGAGCAAGTCATATAAAAGCTCTAGCAGTTGTAGGTCAGTACACGTTCATGTATTCTTTTCGACGAGAATGGTGAGAGGAAGTAGTGGGAAGTATCGGTTCCATATTTTCATAGTGTAGTCTGCTCTTGCTAGATTTTCCAGAATTACCAACCCTATCTTTAATCAGCAAGCAAAATTCTTGATTTGTTTGTGTGGCTCTGTTTCTACACTAATTGAAACATTTACATCAACAGAATGAAAGTTACAGTGAGTTAGGCGGGTTTTCAAAGTGCTGTCTCTCTAATAGGAAGTTAGTGCATTATCAGACGACACTGGGTTTTTATCTGATCTGCGAAAGAGACAATACAGCGCCAACGCGGCCTTTGAACCTCATTCCCAGAATGTGGATTTTATTTTTCAGTGTCAGTCTTTAGAGGAACTTGTCAGAACTTGGAGATTTAACGTACAGCGCCTTTTATCTGGTGCTGACAACAGTTTAACATTTCCATTTAAGAGGGAGAAAAAGAAACCAGGACACTTTCAATTCAGCTCGACAGACAGCTGTGTGTGTCGGAGATCGGTTTGATTCACTAATCAAAGACTTACACCGCCTTTGTTAACATGACCTGGGCTGTGAGCCAGAGGCACGATGGTGAAACACAAAGCAAACACATAACACTACAGCCGTCTATTCTACCTCAGCAATTTCCCTGACACAATTAGTCCATAAGTACCATCATCATACTGATATAAATAGTTATGTTTGGCGATGGCGTAGATTATGGTATGGATGCTATGTTATTTTTAGCATGTGTTTGCGTGACGTCTATGCACTGTCCTGCGTGCTCAAGTACTGTGTAGGGGATGTTTACCTCCATGGAGTTACTATTTAACTCGACAAATGTTCCCCCTCTCTTCGGAACGATAAGAATGCAGTTTGACAGTCTGAGGTGAATCCTGTTTCACAGTCCGCTGAATAGCAAGCAGCACTTGTGTTCTGCCCTACTGGATGCTGGCTCTTTGGGTGTATGTGTGCACTTGGGAGAGGAAAGGAGTGGGGGTGGGGGGGTGACCGTGACCTTGAGAGGCCTTGTGTCCCAGTATAAGAGCCACTGTCTGATCTGTTAACCAATCAAATGCAGCAACACCGGTCCCTCCAGGGGGAACCGAGAGATTTACCGGAAAACGCCACTGACAGCCTGAAAGGCAGAGTGGTGAAATCACGACTCGGCTCGCCAGATCTCCTGAGACGTGTGCTAAAAGCTGCTCCTGTGCCTCACTTTGCACTGGCCCACTTTCACTTAAAGCACGAGCTGAACTGAATGCATGTATGTGTGTCTGTGCATGAACAGGGTGTGTGGTGGAGGTGCGTTCCAGCTGTGGGATATCGGACCTGAATCATTCTTAAATATTCCCCTTCACACACTGATCAACACACATTCACTGCTGTCGGACATGAACTGAACGGATAAAGGCAGCAGATTATCCGGAGTTCAGTGCTTGTAGGGGCTGTACGCGAAAATCGCAAATGAGAACACAACAGGAGATCATCTGTGAGTGAGTGGGTCTGTCAGAACATTTCTAAAATGTGTAGGACGCAAGAAACTAAAAATCTCAGGATGAAAAAGAGGTGTCATACACAAGGAAGACACAGTCATCCCTCATTCTAACACTAGAGAGTTGTCTCTTGTTGTGACTTGAGAATATCGATCTGTGAAAGGTGAACTCTGGAGAATATCCTAACCCCTGTGTCTGGACATTCCCAGGAGTTCATGTCTGAAAACAACTATGGTTGCCTCTGGGAGAGTCTTACCAGGCCTATCAGGTACGGACTTCCCGCGTCGCCCAGGAGATGCGAGGTGAAGCTCTGAAAGGCGACTGCCGTGGCCCTCCGGGTCGGAATAACGACAAACTGCACAGAGACAGGAGGAAACAGAAGGTTCAAAATACATGACGTTGTGATGGGGAGGCCAAGGTGGGACGATTCAGTCAGCCATGTTACAACAACCTCTACTGTCATCAGTTATACACATAGAGGCTCTGTGGGTCAGGACAAGTCAGACAGACCAGTCAGTCACAATGAAAAACAAAAGAGTAATTGTCTGTGTTTATCCCTTTAGTCCCCAGCCTAATTATAAATTAAAGAGGCTGGTTGGTAAAATGCTCTTTACGGGAAGTCTTGGCTGAATCAACCGCCCATTCTCACTGTCACGTCCCACATCATACATCAGAGGACATCTCCTTTCCATTTGTTTTCTTGGGGATCGGTCAAGACAACAATTATCGGCTCCACCCAAACTGCACCCTACAAAGTCCACTCACGCATTTTTACCACTCAGAAGTATTTTCTACTGGATCGCTGCCATTTGTTATCGTGTGTTGCCGGAATTTCCAGTGACCGAGCCAATAAGTATAGGTTCTCCGCACTTACCATCAAAATGTCTGCTGTTATTGCCCAGTTCAGGAAAAGCAGCGTCTCTCCAATAAAGATGCAAACCTAAAATAAAGAAGAAGAAATTGCACATTTAGCCATTGCTAATTAGGAACAGTCAATCTCCGCTGCACAAAGGACTGCTAACCAGACCTGAAGCCAAAAGAGGAGGTTGCAGATATATTTCCCCCGTGTGTGGGAATCTGCTGCTGAGTAAAAGCGCTTTGGCTGCGGCACTTTAGAAACATGTTATTACGCTGTGGCCCAATTATATGTGGATGTGCAGGCCTTCATTTTGGTCCCATTGAGCCGTTTAGTGAGTGTTTAGCCTACAAGCTGAAAAACAGCACCATGTTGCTTATTCCTGTCCAAGCCGTATCGTCAGAGTGGAAACATTTAACACTTCCTACACTCAGAGCCGGATGAATTAATGTCCCACTTGTGATTGGGTGGAGCAGAAATGTTTTAACTTGAAATAACACCGTGAAGTTGACACACTTTATGTACATGTAAGCTACTGTGTGCACACAGACTGGAGGCAGCTGCTGTCGCTGTTTGGCCACTTTCTCCAAAACAGGCCCAGAGGGATTTGGTTGCGGTGGAATCTCATGTATCTTTATTGACTGGTTTGGTCTGGCACGGTTTAACACGGCCGCTTGATGTGTGGGTTTCCTGCTTGGGGGAATAACCCTTCTGCCGGCGTGCCAAACCTACGGTGCAGCACAGAGGGCCACAGAAGGAGTCTGACAGCACACATGTAGACGGGGCCGACCCGAGAGCGGCGAACCAGACACCGTGACCGACATGTTGCCTCTGAGGGGAGAGAGAAGCCCCGGCCTCGGCTCAGATTAGCCGCGTGTTGACGAGACAACAGCTGCGAGGGGGGTCTGTCGGGCCTGGACATTACAACCGCGTCACGCCTTATAATATAACACCTCTGTCAGCTCTTTGCCATGAAACCCAAGTTCACTACTGCTACTGTCGAGTAAGATGATTCAATATTAACAGTAGAGTAGCCTGAGCAGACGTGAAGTCATGTGTTGGAAGTTAGGGCCTGTTGCGCATTTAACAAAATACTTTATTCTTGGATGCTTATCTGAGAGGAAACCTTGATCTGTGGGTAAGATATGAAACATTCGACAGCATCAATCATCTCTTTGTAATCTTTACAAGGAGGAAACCAAGAATAACAAAGCTGGTTTCTTTCACACAGCAGCTGTATAAAATTGAGTTTGACAGATCTGTAATCGTGTAATTAAAATGGAATACTTCCACACCTTGGGTTTTAATCGGCTGAGTCATGCCTCAGACGCTTGATTAATGTGTGCCTTAGACCCGATGGAAGCTTGTATACATTTTAATTGGTTGAATCCAAATCATCATTTATATTGATGCAGCTAATGACTCCAGAATATCAACCTCAACAAACCTAAACTGCAAAAGAAGCCCTGCACTCATTCAGCAGTGAAACCCAGTAAAAAGGTCAGACTCCAACTTCAATGTCAGCCAAGGTCACATATTTAGGATATGGAAACCTGTTTGTTATGTTCCTTGACACGCATGGAAAGTATTTTCCGTGTTTTGCAGATTGGCCAACTTGTTGAGAGTCAGTTCCTACGCCTTTGTCTCTGATGAGGGTAAGAAATGTGCGCTTGGTGAGTCCAGGAGCTCAGAGTTCATTGTTTCAGGGCAGCCATTGTTGAGTTGCACCCTTTCCTGCTTCACAGGGCAAATTGGAGACACACAAACACTTGAGTTTTGGCCAGATGAGGTATGAGCCTCAGCTACCTGCAACCGCAAGTAAACTATTGAATGTGCCTCTGGGCCGGAAAGCAACCAGCACCGTGATTCAAACACTAACACCACCCTGGTGAGCTCTCACAAAGCTGCGTCTTGTTAGATTGGTTACCAGACTTTCCCCCTTTTAATTCTCACTCCCTCGGGCTAATCCATAATTAACATCCTAATATCACTCTCTGCTTCCTCACCGGAAACCTCTTGATTCTGGAGATTGGGGCAAAGCAAAATTGGGCAAAATCACATCTCCCCCGGTGGTTTGAAGAGGAAGCAACTTCCTCCTGCAGACACAGTTTGCACACGCACGGACGGTTACAGGAAACGAGTCTTACGTAAGCTCCCACGATGCTCTTCTTCGCCACCACGAAGATGAGGCAGATGAAGATGGCCGAGCCCAGCATGCTGACGGCACACACGAGTGGGTCGGCCCGTTCCGTCTTCTGTCGACACAGGCGTGTGGTGGCCGCCCCGATGACCACGCCTAGCAGCCCCGTCACACAGGTGATCGCCCCGAAGATCAGACTGGATAGGAGGAGCGGAGAAGAGACGACATACATGTTATTTTCTTTTATTTTTGTTACATGCAACTATGCATGTTTGTACTACACGCACATAAAACTAAAACCATTAAACCCACTATCTCCACCTTTGACAGGTTTCACATTGCACAAGCCAAACAGAGGCAGCCGTGACTTCAGAGCCTGTCCTCCATGTTTAGTCATTAAAGCTCTCACCTGTCTGTGCTGCTGCAGATCTCTTTTGTGCAGGGCTCCGCTGTCTTCTGCACCACCTGGGCTCTGGCCAGGTACACCGGGATCCAAATACCAAACGCACCGGTGGCGAAGGACACCGCCGATGAGGCCAGGGAGGAGAAGACGTAGCTGCGACTAGTCGGGAAGAAACACATGCACGCAACAATCACATTTAAAAATCCAACACATGATTCTGCTTTCTTAAAAAGCACAGGACTTATTTCTGGAGCACAATCTTAAACATATGACATGTAAAGGCTTTCTTTATGTGAAAGCAAGGATCACCTGTATTTTTAAGAGCGTGATCTTTCAGTTAGAGAGCCAGACTTACTGATTTCATATACCCTGCATGTGCTTAGATTTCCTGCACTCCTGACTCTTAGTTTTTTGTTATCATTATAAAATGGGATAAAGATAGGAAAAACTTAGTTGGGCACTATTATCATGATTTTAAATAAAAAATTAAAAAGTAAATGTAAAATTCAATTTACACAAATTCTTCTTTCGCACAACTCAGGGTTAAAGTTGTATCCATCTAACAGCCACTCTCCCAAAAACCGGGTGCCCCCCCCCCGAAGCCAAGCACAGGCCTTACTTCCTGGCGAGGGCCTTCATGTCGCAGAGCCAGGAGGTGCGGGCCTTCATGCGTCCGCCCATCTGGTCAGCGCTGCCTCTCTTCGGCTCCGGCACGAAGATCAGGATCAGGGTTCCCGCCGTGATCCCTAAAAGAGGGGATACCTACGGGGACGAGAAAAATGTACGAGGCTTCAGAATCCTGCCGACACATTACACCGACTGGACAGCCAGGCACACCGGGTCAGACATGGGAGCGGTTCGGGGGGAACAGATGTGAAACGCCGGACAAAGAGCAGTGTGTTTACGGTCTGAATGGACAGCCACGCCTGACATCTTATACAAGCTCTGTGGAGCTGAAGAACATTCCCCCTGCTTACTCCACTGGCCCTGTGTGTGTATGTGTGTGTGTGTGTGTGTGTGTTTATATGTGTGGGCTTGTCTAAGTGGTTAACACTCAAAAGGAGTTTTCTGGCTTTGAGTTCTGCCCTGGGAGCCCTGCACCGAGGTGAAAACCTCAGAAGTGCCCATCTGCTTTAACGTTCACTATCATCTTTTCTTTTCGGCGGAAGCATGTTTGTGCATGTGTGAGTCTGTGTGGGGGAGACAAAGACAAAAGACAGGATGGGATGTGTGGGAGGGCATTTGTTTGAACAATACAAAGTGCACACAAAAGAAAAAACCAATTTCATCTGTCTAGGGAAATTCATCAACTTATATTTCGAAGCTAATAAAAGCCCATTTCCAGTATAAGTATTGCGATAGTGTGAAATTTGGTTGTGTGTTTGTGTGTACGCGAGTGTCCTTCATTGCAGGATTAATCCGGAGTGTGATGCGGCTCATAACTTGGCTGATAATGCAGCTCAACGCAGCGGTTATGGCCTCAGAGGTGTGAGCATCGCACCAACTCTGATCATTTCCTTTCCCATAACGTGTCTCGTTTACAATCATCTCCCTCGCGTGTCGAGCAACTTAATTGGATCGACGTCTGTGTCGGAATCTCATGATGTGCTTTCAGAGAGACGCAGCAGCAGCAGAGCTCACCTCATCCAAGAGCCAAATAAATATTTGCTTTCTTTCACGACGTTTGCTCTCGAGCTCCTTCATTATTATTCAGCATGACAACGGGAGTGTATGACCTTCGACCTTGACTCCCACAGGGCCCATTACACATTTCCTTTACGGGCGGTTGGCAATCAAACAAATGACCTCCCTCTCCTGCGCCTCATGTCTCCCCTGCTCTGTCTTACAGCGCACATTTTCAGGAAAGGTATCTGGAAAGTCGGACAAAAACAAACGGAAGCGCTGTGGTGTTTTTTCCTTAACGCAGAATCCCGCGACACACACAACCTGTCTCACGTCTCGGTATTTGTTTTTCGCCCTGCATGCCACACCAGTGATTAATCGGCACTGAGATTGTTTTATTGGAATGTCATTGTAGCTGCTTTGGAACAAACTGCCCCTGCTCTTTGTTTTTTCTTTTATTCATGTTCCACCGTGGCAAAGGAAAAATTCGACATCCTGTTTCCTTGAACCCTGGTCGAGCTGAGAGAATGCTTAATGCCTTCCTTTCGAATGTCACCCGGTTCATAAGAGGAGTGGGGGTCATAATATGTTGTAAGAACTTTAAAAGGTGACCCTGAAGTCAGTCATTTCTGTGCAGTCCTCAAGGAGCATTCATTGGTCCTGTTCGTTACGACTGGTATGTCTTATAGAGCGCTTCACCTCTAAATGTTTTGTCTCCCCCACTCAGTAGAGTCCCTGTAAAACGGTGATTTATGCTCCTGCATCGACTCCCAAATTAACAGTAAGTAATTGTGCAACTGCTAAAAACAGTCCACAAAGGTTTTTCCTCTTTTTTCCTCTTTTCTACAGATTCCTTTTTCTTTAAATTGAAGCATTTAATTGAAAAAGACCCAGCTTAGTTGTCCTGGAGCAGCTTTGGGGATATTTTATGAGCCGCAAACAAATGAGTCCTTGTGCCAGGTCAAACTCAAACCCTGCTCTCTTCTCTATGACAACGCTCAGTGGCCTCTCAAGTACACAATACAGTTCACTCTATTTCTTAAAACACTGGTTAGAAATTGACCCAGATACACAAAATTGGACCTTAACCTAGTCACAATTGGTTGTTTCCAATTGCTCAATTCGGATTTTTTTTCTATATCAGATTATTTTTATGTAGCTGTATCATTATCTTTTAAAATGTGGCCAGTATCAGACTCCAATGAGAACTGGTCACATTCTTCTCTTGATCTGCTATGCTTGTACAGACGTGTGACCCCAAGTACTTCCCAGGTCCCACCTCACTGTCCCTCCACCAGCTACCTTCCGTCGCAGCTGTCTTCCATGTTTGTTTTTTCGAGGGGTGACTCTGCCCCGCCCCTTCGCCTGCGGGAAATAATGCGGAATGTCGAATGGAGGGTGATGTAAAAGTTGCGTTGAATCCCGATACGGGTCACATGGCTGTTTAGACTGAGGTTTTCAAAAAAAACAAATCTGCTTTAGAACGACATGAAAGAGGCCCAAATCGGATTTGAATAGATCTGATTCAATGTGATTTGTGATGTTCACTACTGTCACAACGTTTTTCAGAACATTAAGTTTCTCTGTGCTCCAGGTCCATCTTCTCTGAAAGTGGATCATATTTCTTCAGTTCTGAGATCTTTACATTGGCTCCGTGTCCATTAAAGAGTTGACTTCAAAATACAGCTGTTGGTCTATAAAGCACTGAACGGTCAGGAACAGGTCTGATCCCTGTCCCCAGAGTCAAAACCAATCGGGAGAGGCAGCGTTCAATTTCTATGCTCCACTGCTCAACTGCAGGTCCGCTTAATACTGGGCCCTACCCTGGTTCACTCTCCATTTCTGGGGGGTCTAGTATCATGTTACACTCACAACAGATTACTGGGATATGACTTTTTCTGCACTGACACTGGAAACATTTTAACCCAGTTATTTATGGTGTGAGGTTGCTTTTACTTTCTTTGAAAAGCGTATTGTTCCTCGATATTAGGGTTGGTCATTTGTTTCTGAAACAGTTTTTATCTTTTGTGTTGAAATCCTCTTTAGGTTCCGATAGTGATCGATTAATAAAGTTGTCTAGCAGTTGTCAAGCAGTGTATGTTGATCTGTTTTTGGGGCATATCTTTTTTTGGAGAGGGCTGATGGGAGGGGGCGGGATGTATGGGATGCATTTTTTCAAAGTATAGCGTGCTCCACTAGCTTTTACACGATTACCAACCTAAGCTCTAACAGGTTCTTCAAAATGTTCCTTTGTTGCCATAGACAGCCGGTGGTTACAGACGACATGTACCTGGAACATGCTTTTAGTACTGCACACTGAGTAGCTCCAAAATCCCCCTCTCATAACTTCTCATAGTGAGTTGACAACAAAGAAAATATAGATTTAGTTTCATAAATGCTCCCGCAGTGATTTAGACACAATACCCAGGTAGAAGCACCGGTAGACACTTCACTGTCACTGATCCATCCCGCCTCACCCGAGATGAACCCTGGGTGAAGTGCAATAAAAGATAAATGTGTTTACAGCTACTGAGAACTTATAAAGCATCGGCCTGGATGTTTAATAGAAATCCACTCTCCTTGCTGCCGCCGTCAGATCAGATCTGAGCTGCTGCTTGTTCTCTGAGCACTGAGGGAACTTTGGTGCTAAAATCTTTAGGGTTCTACACATCGCTCAAGGCCGTGCTGATGCTGATTAGGACGCTGTTGAGCCCTTTAGGTCTCCCTCCTCTGTCACTTCCTGGCAGCGTCAGGGCCTGAACCGCCTGTTCACCCGTGTGTGTCCCCTGGTGCTTCTTCCACCAACGACCCCCTCTGACCTCAGATCCATGACAGGCCTCACCACCGAGCCCAGCAGGAAGGACTCTTCATCTGTCTTTGTGTGCATTTTGTGTGTGTGTGTGTGTGTGTGTGTGTGTGTGGTGGTGGACGATGGTGGTGCCCTTACTCTCAGAGACCAGTGCCAGTCTCCTGCAGCCTCCTTGGCACTGGAGCCCAGGATGTAACCCAACCCGCTGCAGAGAAATGAAGATTGTGTATTAGCAACACATAACAAATATACATATATTTGTGAACCACTTTATATATGAAGCATATGACTCAGTGTCTTAGGTAAGCGGAGTCAGGTCGTCTCTATAACTTACGCCTGCACATCCTGTCTGTGTGATTAAAGCTGCGTTGAGTGTTTGGCTACTTGACACGCGGAGCTCATGACAGCGTCACCGCTAGCAACTCGGCTAGTCTGTCTATTTGTGGCCGTGATGTGTGTGCGCGTGGTCACAAAATACAGGTGCTAAGTTACAGCACTGAGGCGGTGGTCTGGCTGAAGGCTGTGTGTGTTGTCACAGCGTAATTGAATTTCACAGCATTTTAAGCTGAGTTACGGGTTTGTTTGTGTCACACAGGGATACAGCGGTGAAACGCTCTGAGCTGTATGTTGCTCGATGAGATCAGATCAGATAAAGAGGCCCCTGTGCTGTGATAAGCTTCTGCTGCGAGATCACATCAGCATGTTAAGGACAAGGAGGATTTAAATAAACTGAAAGTATGAGCAGGTGCTTTAAGAGAAAGTTGTGTATGAAGACATTATCTTCGAAACAGTAATGAACTAGTAGATAAACAGCTGGTTAGTCATTGGTATCATTTAACACGCTGCAGTAAAGACTAAGAGATTGGAGCTATGGTCCAGGGTGAATACGGAAAACAAGAGTTTATCAAATGTTTTATGAGTATGAAAATCTTGTGAATTATATTATATAGCAGATAACCAGATCTTATCACCACCGAAACCACCATCAAAACATAAAGAGAGACTTTGACTTAACTCAGACGGAACTCCTTGTAAGACTTCAGATACAGTAGAAAGCATCTGCTGCACAAAGCTGCATATTGCTGTTCTAGAAGAGTGACTAACCCCATCAGTCAGTCAGAGCAAAAGAGTTAGTTCCCGTTTGCAAATTGAATATATCCTCACTGCTCTATATATCAAATATGTAATTTAACTATTTCCTCTTTTCTTAAAGCCATGAAAGAATCTTCACTTGCTAACCACGAATTGTGAACCACGTTTTCTTCTGTTTGGTTATTTCGTGCCACTAGTAAGCTTGTGATGCAACTTTTCCATGGCCATGGCTACTATGGCTATATATATATACAGTATTTATATAAATGTTAAGAATAGACTTCAATTTCTTTTAGAGTCTGAAATAAACTCTCTTACTTGCATTGGACCATATAAAAGCAAAATCTAGCCTGGCCTCAGACTAGATACCAGTTTACATAATCTAAAGTCTGAAATGAAGGAAGATCCTCCTCCCTCCAACTAAGGTCTGCAGATTTAACACTGAAGCTACTTTCCTGGACACAACACTTTATGAAAACCCTCTATTGCTGATTTTGTTTTACCTTGTCACTCCGTAGCTTCTTCTAACAGTTCATTTGGCCTCCTCTACTTCAAATAGTTACTAAAAGTCAATCAGATGTCCTCATTTCTTTGGCTCTTTGAACCTGTTTGTCTGTCCGTGCACTGCCTCTGGCTGTAGGACATGTTTTCCATTACAACAGCAGATTGGGGCAGTTGATTGATTATGAAATGGGACTTTAGAGTTCTTATCAGCATTGGCTGTTAAAAGGCCAAAACATGTTAAACTGGATTTATACATAGAGCCAAGAGGGAAACAGTCCATGGATGTGCTTCCATGATTAGTTCTCCAAAATAACAGCTCAGTATAAACAGGCTCAGACAGCATATGATATTTCCAGTGAGTGACTAATGGCTAATCTTATCAGAGTCCACCCAGAGAGTGTTTGGAAAGTTCAACACCAACAATTAAACTTGAGCATGAAGTACATGCTCACATCAAACACGGACATCACGCAGGGCACGGTCTGAAGGGGCAAAGTTTCAAGACTAGGGAGAGGTGGCGGAGGAATCCATTTCCTGTGAATCTGTTCTGATTCCTGAGGTCATTTCCTGGAAACGGTCATAACAACCTCGATAATGGCAAACAAGTGGGAGGCTGGATAGGATGTTTGACTGCACTTTAGTGAGGCCCAGTCTTTCACCTTCTATTGTCTGTGTTGCCCGACAGTTTACTGTGACCCAAACATGTCGGCAGCTCATAACAACAGCACTCAGGGCGCCGTGAGCCTTTCCTTTGATTATTTATATCCAAATAAACATGAGTACGCTACAAAACAATTCATCATTCTATTGTTCCCTGCAATAACATTTTAGTGACATGTAAATAATAACATAAATTCAAAGTAATGCCCACAGTGTTTTGAAGGCTGCATAACATTCCCTTTCTCCTCCGTTTCTCCCTGTGAGTGATTCTACGAGCAGTAGCTGCATGGCGAAGAGCGCAGCATGCTGCTGCTCAGGCACATGCCATTAAGCACTGTATATAACAATAAACCTCAAGTGGCTCCCGCACTGCATCCACCGGTACATTCATCTTTTATTACTTGGCTTTGTTTGTTTTCTCCCTGTGGCCCTTTTGCAGATTGAATGAGCTGAAAAGGCTGGAGATTTAAGCTTAATAATACCTCTCGCTCTCCCACATCCCCACGCCACATCCCCTGAAAAGCCTCCCAACCTCCTTAAAGCTTGACGCAGCCAATTGTAAGTTCTTCTTTTCTTTCTGCGCAGGGCCTGAGCTCTTTGTGCGGCTGCAGCTGGGAAAAAAGAGCCAGATGGGAGCGAGGCAGACCTTCACTATGTGAGAATAATTTAGAAAAATCAATGCAAATGCCTCTGATTCCTTTACATATCCGGATTTAACACAAAGAGAACCGGTAGGATTTGAATTAGACAAGAGATTCAACATCCATCTGACATCTTAAAGAATAGATCACATCCTGCATCTTGTTGTTTCCCAGTGTCTGCAGGACCTGTCTTTCTCTTACCTTCCCAGGGGGATGGCCAGGTAGAAGACGGACAGCATCATGGTGCGGCTGTTGCTAGTGAACAGGTCTCCTATGATGGTGGGAGAGATGGACGAGTAGCTGGACTCACCGATGCCCACCAGTCCCCTGGAGAGCACAAACAGCCAGTAGTACTGCAGAGAGGGGGATAGAAGGAGACAGAGGCAGAGTTATATATATTATTCAACTCTGCAGGGACACTTTCAGGGAGAGGAGAATGTTGACTCAAAGGCCACGTTTCTTGTTCAGAGGTCTTTTTAATGTTTTTTATTGGACAAAAAACTGCTGAGCTCTGCTTTTAGTCCCCAGCACGTCTGTGAAGGTTTAGTCAGGGCTGAAAAACACATTTAGAGGTTAAAACTAAAGCATTTAAACTTTGAAAGTTTACTGATTAACTGCTGATTTATTAATAAAATGTGCTACAGCGGGTTGATGAGTCACTTCTGATACATCTATCAGATCATCAGAGCTGAACCCTGAACTGAAACTAAAGTGAGGCAACGACTTGTTTTAATACGTGTTTGTGTCTCCTAATCTGATCTTAATCCTTGGTTTCACTTTAATTGTGTGTCTGGAAAAGCACCGTGAAAAACGATTTATAAGTCTTATATTTCTTCTTCCTATTGTTACTACGTGATCCCTCATTGTTGGAGGTTACCTTGATCAAAATAATATCACTTCGTGGAACTGTGAAATAGAACAGTGTGAAGGAGTTTAATGTTTCAGTCTCGTTATAGTACCAGTATCTTCTGCATGTGATAAACTTATAAATAAAAGAGGCAAATCCTTACAAGGCTTTTATAGGAGCTTGCACGCTGGAGGGGGCAGCTGTGTAGGCAGCTGGATTGTTAACTGTTTCCATGGCAACCACAACTCACTGGATACGGACTACGATGTCTGCTTTTAAAGCTGCAGAGATATTCGGTTCCCCCCCACACTGTGGAAATACTGGGCACTGACTTGCGATCAGTCTGTTTGGCCCAAGAGTGAAATAAATTGCACAATTATCTTGTGCAATAAAGTCCGACTGTTTGATGGTGACAAACTGTAAAAACTGCTCTGCTTTGTGGGGAATGCATCGGTTTTCCAATTAAAATATAAAAGAGCAGAGTGTGTGGTTGCATGGGAGTGTGATATGGTTACACTATATTGGGTTTGTCAGCTGTGAACAGAGATTAATGAAGGTGCTGTAAGTAGCAGAGACCATTAGCTGAGACGCTGACCCTGGAGCTGACCCAAGCTCTCATCCGTCACTGCAGGCCTTACGCTGCTGGATGCCACATCATGTCATAGGGTCATATACACAGCCGTCAAACATCCAACACCACACACACACACACCTCACTGTAAGTTGACACTCGAGGGACGCAACCACTAAACTGTCACATGCATATTATTTTCAATGTTTACTGTTGCCTGTCTCTTTTAACCTTTGGTTGGAAATACATGTAAACAACCATGTTTACGTTTGATCCCAACTGAGCTTACACTGCTTTTTCCTCATCTTTGTGTTTGTTGCATTGGTTGGAATGATTCTGGGTCTATTCTCTTTTTTTAAATAGAACAAAGCAGGCTGTTGGTGGGATCATGATGGTGGCCATCCATGTGTGTGTGTGTGTGTGTGTGTGTGTGTGTGTGTGTGTGTGTGTGTGTGTGTGTGTGTGTGTGTGTGGCCACCAGGCTGTCATCACCACTTGGAACAGAAATGAAAGTGAAGCGACAACAACGAAAAAAAGCTCAGTGGACTAACTTGAGGGAAGCTCCAGAGAAAGAGGTTTAGACAAAGTGGAGGCAGACGGAGGACTGTAGAGAGATGAAGAGAATTGGGAGGAATTTACTTTAAACTTTAAACTGTTTTTATCCTGTTTCCAAAGGAGTCTACAGCCGTGGCTGCAGCTCTGTCAGGCTGCACTGGCACAGTGGTGATTTCAGATGAGTGCTAACATGATATAATTAATAGTGGGGCTGGCCAAAACATATTAATGATAATAGCAATATAATTTACATCAATAGAAATATTACAATTCCATTCCATTCTAATAGGTGGATATATCGAACCTGGAGCAAACGCAGTGCAGTCTGTTTTTTTGGGCACTACCGGGAAATGGATGATGACATTTACGTCACAAGGACCATGAAGAGGACCACTGAGAATGCCGGGCAATGAATTCGCATTATCACATGATTGTTTTTAAAGTTCTTGTCTTTTTCTGCCCATGAAGAAGAGTTTCAATTCACACTTTTTACCTTGATTAACTTTTCGGCCATATCGCCCAGTGCTACATTATGATGAAGAGCTGTAATTTACTTTGTTGTAATGACCCATTAACAAAACCTAGATTCCATCAGTCTGCATGTGGATGGAGAAGACAAAAGTTGTAACAGCTGCGACGTTCACTCATTTTTTCAACAACAAAAAAGGAAAATTATAACAGCTGCCAGACAACAATGGCAGTTCAGTAGTTAGTGTCCTTATTACCCTCATGATATTCATGAGATAAGACTGAATAAAAGGACTCTTGCTTATAATCACAAATAAAGATGAACTTGAGTCTGAAAAAATTAAGTAAATGTATGTTTTCAAAGATGTGATTCCATTCCAAAGATCTAAGTCAGGCACAGGAAGCCACAGGTGGCCGCCACTAAAGTGTTTAAAATTTCAGCTGACCTACAAGTCATCATTATAGGACGATGATCCGCAGCGACCATGCAGAAGAAAATTATCCAGCTTCACATTGTGACATTGGCAAATTTCTCTTATGTAAGATCTGAATTCCACAACTGCGGCAAATCCGCCTAAAAGGCCCCAAAGTGTCTTAAATGCGTAACGACAGGACTCGGTTGTAAGTGGGCATTAACATTTCATAACGTGTCATGTCTTTCATCTCTCATGTGCAGTAGTGGTGTTACATAAGAGCCGTCTACTATTGTCTCGTTTGATTGGCAGGAGAAACATGTCTTGAGGATGGAATTAAAAGTTTAAGGCGAAGGAATGCGAGCGCTGAGGATCACCCTCCGTCTCCCTGTCAGGAGTCAGTGGCCTTTGTGTCACATGTCAGAGAGGAAGATGGAAGAAGCCCTATTTTCATCTTGGCCAAAAGCAGCATGACTGTGTCCCCTGCTTAGGCAAATGGATGCCATCTTGTCTCCTCACATTGCAATCTATAGCCGATTTAAGCGGAAGGGTGCCCTCCCGGGAGCGTCATCATCTCCGAGCTGTCATCCCCTTCCACAGCTTTGGGCTGATGAGCAGGGAGCAGGCTTTACTCAGCGCGGGACTCCATGACGCTGCTCGGCATGTGTGATGCATACATTTAGCTTGTACTGTAGCTTTTAAAGCCACACGTCCCTGTTGGATGAGCAACTTTAAATTATCAGTTTTCTCAGTTTGTTTCATGACTTTCCCGGAAACTGTACAACAGAGGCTACGTCTACACTAATACTTTGTTTTTCTGTGTGCATCAACTCGGCTAATCATTCACCAGGCGTCCACACTACCTACTTCTACACTTTTAGAGCCTCTAAAACAGCTAAGAACGGAAACTCGGACGGGCTCGTTCTATTTTGAAATCTCCAGTGCTGCATTTTAGTGTGGACGGGCAAAAACAGAGATGTTTAGAAATGATGACGTAGAGACTCAGAACTGTTTGTTAATTGGGTCTTTTCAGTCAAATTAAAGCCCTCACTGATTCGTCAGGCTCAAATCACATGACCACCTTATGGTAAAGGCCATCTAGCATTAGCCTCGGCTATCGCGTTATGGATAATTAATTACAAACTTCTCTGACCCTGATGTCTTTGCAACTAACACCCTAATACTTCCTGTTTACACCGGCTAAAACATGCCAAGTGTACGTGAGTGGTCATGTGATGTGCATTTTCAGGCGTGTTTGTTGGAATCAGGGTTAATAAAACGGCTACAGAGCCAAAACGCTGGTGTGGACAAAAAACCCTGTTGTTAAACACAGTAGTATGGAATCAGCCAGAGTCCTCTCACCCACGCATACATGCACAGAGCCTTTCACCTTAATGTGAAGGCTTCTCTCAGTGAGATACCCATCCCCCACATCGTCCCCCTAAACAATCATGTTATTGTTTTAATGTGTCGGACACATCCCAGCACACGGAGGCTTTCACGGATATCAAATGTAAATCCTGTTGTCGAGGGGCAGTGGAACTTGTCGTCTAAAGCTTTGTAATGGAGACAACTCTGAGGCATGGGCCGTCATTAGCTGATTGGCTAGTGGCCAGTGAGAGAAAGACAGAGAAGAAGACAGGGAGGGAGGGAGATGTAAAGAATGTCTACAGAGGCCAAGCGGTTGTCTGACTTAACAAGCGTGTCATTTCATTTCACCGGCCTCAACATCAAGCATATCCTCATCACAACACAATAATTAGTTCGTCAGTCAGGACCATATCACAGGCACGGCAGCCTAATAAGATAACAGTGGAGCTCTGGCGCTGCCCGTCTCCTGCACTGTGCCGTACCTCTTTGCCGATGAAGGAGCTCGACAGAGTCACAATGGACCAGAAGAAAATGCCACAGCTCAGGATGACCTTTCTGTTGAAGCGGTCGCCCAGGTAACCGAAGATAGGAGCGGCCACCATGAAGCTGCAGATGAACACTGCGGAGAGAAAGGGAACAGGAGGGAATATTAGTTTGGATGCAGCGACAGATCCATGAATACATTTGTCATCATTGTCATATTTATAGTCTTGGTTTCACTTTGCTTCATTGCAAACACTTGATTTGCGACCGGACCGAGCCCAGCACTTCAGCTCCCTGCTCCACTTATTAAGTCAAGACCTGTCAAGATCAACTGGGTGATACCGGTCAGACTCAGTGAAGGACTGCCAGAGGACACCTCCATTCAACTCGGACCAATTAAAAATCCTGTTACAAGAAACCTGGCAAAAGAAAACCAGATCCAGACGATATACAGCCCAGGGTACTGACACTGAGACGGGTGAAGGTTTTACAGGATTTCAGTGTGTGGGGAGAGTTGTTGAGGAGGATTGTGAGAAAAAAAAGTACAGTTTGGATTATGTCCAGTCCAGCGGAGCTTGAAAGAGACATGGAGGGGGAAAAAAAAGACAGAGAGAGGCTTAAGTTGTGTGAGTTGGTAGAGATAAAACGAACCATCAAGGCAACGGAGAACACATAAAAGACAAAAACATGTCAGGGTTTGGTGCAGCACTGCTGGAATTACAATTAGTCCGACCACATGCAAAGGAATTAACACTGCATCACACAGCAGCACTCATTCTGTCGCGATCTATACCAGAGAGAGCACTGCGGTGGCTGCACGGCCATGAATAATTCCTCCGTCTTAATTTCCTACAGCTGAACTCATGTCCCGGTGAAAGGAACACGAGTGCTTTAAAATGTGTTCGTCTAATTGCCCCGCTGCTGACCGGACAACCAGGAACTGCTCTTATGGGGCCTTTTAGTCTGTATTCATGAGACCTGTGTCTTTGCAGAGGAGAAAGGGAAGGAGATGTGACTCCTGACAGCACCGAGGGGAGCTGGGCAGGAGGGCTGGAGAGTTTTGACACATCATCAGCATAAACATACAGAGGAGGAGAGGAGGGAAAAGAGATGCAAGAGCAAAGAGAGGAGGGGCGCGTTATATAAGGCCGAGGCATCGCTGTCCCACAGCTGCTGAGGCCAACCAGCGGGATAAGGGACAGTAATCAGATTAGAGCATAACTGTACTTTAGAACATGTGATATCATGGAATGACGAAAGAAAGTCATTCCATAACCCTATTTTATGGAAGAATGTAAAAAAATCATCATTTTATATAACTTTGTTGGAGATCATGAAAGGATTTACTGCTCGGTGCTGTTTTTAACCCTGATTAGTGCATGTTTTATTGGAGTGGACCAAACAGAGAATAATAATGATTTAATATGATAAATTACATATTTATACATTATTTATATAAGTGGCAGTTTCAGCTTACTCTTGAAATTTGAATCAATATTACAATAAGATATTCTTAAACATCCAAGCATTAAATGTTTTAAAATGTCCTTTTATGAGCTAAAAAAAAATCTTATTTCACAAAGCAATGAGAAAAAGGTAATCTAGAATCTAATCATTATTAATGAATGAATCTATTATAGTCTGGGTTTCACAGGTGCTGAATTGGTCCCACCTCGCCCTGTTTTCTCTCTCTCTCCTCCTCTCCCTCTCTGCAGCCTCCATCACAAGCCCCCGTGTGGTTTGTGCTGCAGGTTTATTGTGCATCATGTTAAATGACTCTGAAAACTGCTTTGTGCAGGTCTGACTCTCTAAAGAGCTTTGCCAACTCACCCTGCAGCCACAGCCCTGCAGGACACACACACACACACACACACACACACACACACACACACACACACACACACACACACACACACACACACACACACACACACGCACACACACGCACACACACGCACACACACGCACACACACGCAGGGTGTAGCGGTGCATACTGGAGATAAGATAAAGTCGAGGGCTCCAATCACTCCCCAACAGCTGCTCCAGCTGGGTTTAAAGGCCGGGGGCCAGAAAAGGTTGAATCTCACTGTTTAGCACTTTGTCAAAAATACATATGCTCACATCATTAACGGGCCCATTTTAGGTCATTAGCAGGACCACACACCACCGGCTCTCCCTCTGTGGCCAACGCAATTTTGTGATTTGTTGATAAGCTGCACCACTTTCTTGAGGCTCATTATCACTTGTTAGCATCTGGGAATAAATTCAGGGCCCTGACAGTGTGATCACATTTATTTAGTGTTATCTCTGCTGCTCATTAACCGCGCTTCTGTTGGAGTAAGAACAAGTGTAAATAGTTTCACATGCTGTTTGCGAGTTTAAGCCCCGGAGAGGAGACTGTACTTTAGGAAAAAAAGAGATCAAACGTCTTCTCGTTGCTAAGCTTGGCAAAATCAAAATAAACCAAACATCTATACAATCTTTAATTTGTAGTGTATCTGATTTAGTGTGTAATGACAAAACCAATTCTCAAGAAGCCACTGTCAGGATAATGCAATGATGTTGCACTCATTAAGTACAAAGAGATGCCTTCGTGACAAGACAAAGGGGAAACCACAGCATTATCAGGTTGTTTATTTTTAACAAAAGCAGTTACACCTTTCCACAGAATCAGGGTGTGCTACTTTCCATTTTACACCCCTCTTCAAACTAAGTTGTTATCAACCGCTTAAGCAATCCAGATCTCGACCTCCTTGCCACATTAGATGAAATATTGACTCTATCACTTAAGTAAGTATAAAACACATCCTGCAGGGAAATACGTCTAAATTCTACCTGGCATGGAAACCTTCCCTTGTAAAGGGTTGGGATGACCCATCCTAAAAAATAGATTGCACTTAGTAGTCTCTGTCTATATCGGGATTGTTACTGTAAGTTACTGTAATTATCGTGGCATGAGGTGTATTATATGACATTTTTATTTGTCATTTATTTGTGTATAGTTTATTTATGTGTCAAATATTCATGTTCTTTCTCTCGTTTCTTTGTAGCTATTGGAGGGTGCTGGGGAGGGTCGGTTGTGGGTTCATTGGCGATTCATTGTGTATTTGTTAAAGTCCAATAAAAATCCTATTAAAGCATTAAAAAAACAAAGATGGGTCCCAGAAATCTGGAGAGGTCGTAGATATATTTGAAATGATTAATAGATGTACAGGAGAGATGTGAAATATGGAACTCCTCAACATAAAAGACAATACATATAATGTAAAAGATACAGTATAACATATATTCACAAAGAAGACACCTTCTTCGTTTCAGGAAAATCAACAGGAAAGCTTCAATGGTGCCACTGATCGAATTAATTTAATGTTATATTCAAATATGATATTTAATGAGATTGCGCACATATGGCGACGGGACAATCTGCATCTTATAAAAGATAGAGTCTTGATACACACTTAAATCAAATCAAATTTATGGAGGCTCATCTGCTCCCAGGAAACACCCTGTCACGATAAACACTGTCCATAAAACAAGCCCACTGTTCTCCTGTCAGTCCAGGCTGAGGGCTGCAGATGTTCCAAATGAAGACATCTGTCCTACTTTGAAACTACGATTTCCTCACTTTAACATCACTTATCCTGAGAAGTCCAGGATGGTTTCTGTCTTAATAAGACAATCCCCAACACCTTGTCCATGTTATTGATGGGATTATGTTTTAAATGTGTTTAGTGCAGAACTCTGACTTCTCTGTAAAATTGTTGTTTGGCTTGATTAGTGCGATTTTCTTTACAAGCGAATAAATGTGTTCAGCAGACAACGTGTTTAACTTCACAGACTTTAAATGGCCCCGTCGAACAGGAAGCTGGTTTGACTGGTGTACAGTCAACAGCTGCTGAATGAGAAATTTACATAAAATGTTGCCCATCCTCACAAGCCACATTCCTCCAGTGACCAACATTGTGTCTTTGTTCATTCCCATTCATACAGTGTAACACAACTGGAGGTGAGTCCCCATAGGTGTGATCTCCACCATGTCATCAGAGATAAACTCACAGCTAATCGTTGAAGATGCACATGCAGGAGATTCGCTGCCGGAACTCTCCAGCAGCGAGGAGCTGATGCACGGCGTGCACCACAGGCGTGGATGTTTACACTGCAGGCCAAAGGGGGGGGAAACGTTTTCATAACCTCATTTAAAGGACAATGGTCAGCTTTGACTACTTCTGCAGGCGGCCACTAACTGTCACAGCACGACAGTTCACTCGGGCTGTGTTTTCATCATTTTATAAGTGCTTTACAGATAAAAAAAACACACAAGCTAAAAACTCAAAAACAACATAAAAACAAATTAAAACACAGTCGGAAAGAATAAACAAACAATAAAGATAAAAATACTAAACTTGGGACAGAAATTTAAGCATGCTCTCCGATTACAATAATAAAAACTAGAATTAGGTAGAATCGGTGAATACGGTAGGTTATATCCTTAGATTTAAAGGAAGCCACTGACTCGATCTGCTGTATTTCCTCTGACAGGCAGGTGCAGAGACTCAGAGCTCTCATTTCAAAAGCTCTGTCCCCCCTTCATCTCAATCTGGAACAATAACCATCGTTAGTGACATTTCTGTCAAGTCGTGACTTTTGGCTGATAATTGCAGTATTTGCTGATGGTTTGTAGTTACGAAAGCTGGCATTGCATAGCCGTCTATCTCTGAGGGAAGTGAGTCGAAAGTCACTTCAACAAGCTTACGAGTATCAGCTCTGCCTGACATCCTGCCCTTATCATTAAGCTTGTGCAACATATTAGCCTCACAAACACACATCCCTGTCTTTTGTTTATCCCTTATTAGGCACTGAGTAATTTTCCGTTCCACACCAGTGACTGTATACGTGAAGAAACATTTTGCAGCTAATTAAAGTCAAGGGCACTAAATTATTGTTTATGCTCATAATACTCCTGAGTTAAGCCATGCTGTGAATACATAGACGAGTCAGGGTCCCCTCACCAGGTTGTTTGAACCATTAAGGTCATTTAATAATGTCTGCTCATCCGACTGCAGGGAGACCTTTGGGGCCAGGTGAGTAGAATTGGTTTTGTATTTTGAAGCCTTTGTAGAGGAGATTAATTAATCATTATTCCTTCTAATCTATTTCACCTTGTCTCTGTAGTGAGGCCTTAAAGGACAAAATGAACCCAGAGCCTCTTGAACCTTGTGTACTTCTGACAGAAGAGATAAAAGCAGTCCAGTGTATCCATTCAAACTTTTTCCCGCAAAACAATTCCAATTCCAGTCGTCTACGTGCCTCAGGTACAGGAGGGAGCGTCCGCCCTGTTCTGAGCTTCTCTGATGTTCTCCTCTTTAAATTCCACACAAGGTGCCGCTGTGCGTGTCTCTCACTTTGTCTCAGCGAGTAAATTACATCAATTACAGCCGTCTTAGGACATTCCGCGACCAGACAAAGGCTTAGAGACCGTCTAAAAGAAGACTCAGAAACAGGTATAGATGAGACACTGACGTCTGACATAGCTGTGTGAGTGTGATGTTACACTGGTGCAGAGTGAGGCCCTGCATGAGCCACAATATAATTGCTTTACTCCCAGCCTCTCTAGGCCAAAACTACTAAAACCGTCAGATATCAATTCCAGATGTCTTATTGTAAAGTTCGTCACCTTTTACAAATAAAGATTTTTTACTTTACAACTACCTATTAAGTCTCCAGTCATAAAGGTCTTGATCATTTATCTTCATTCATTAATATCACCATCTTCATTTATCATCTTTCTCCATTAGTGGCCCCACATGAATCATTTAAGACCATGTGAAAAAAGTCTTGTGGTACCCAAAGCTTTTTTATCATTAATAAAATGACGCTGTAAAAATGGTTTGATTGGTTTAACTGTTCTGATTACGCCTCTCTGACGGATTCAGATGTTTTTCTCACACATGTTTTTGGTATAAGAAATTTCGCACTAAAAATAACTTAAACTGTTCAAAAACCAATGACATGGCCCATGAGTTACACTCAACAGTGGAAATACTGGTGCAGTGGAGCAGAGACGCTCATGCGCCTGTTGTTGGGCAGAAACAACATAGACAGTAATGTAACTCAGAAAACACTTAAACAAGCTGTACACACAACTACACACACACACACACACACACACACACACACACACACACACACACACACACACACACACGAAGTCTCTCTTCTCCTTCACATGCCACACAGACTAGAAACACTGGACATCCAGCCCTTGCTTTGATTGGCCAGCAGAACAATACCTATGGGATGACTCACCGCCTGTGATTCAAAGCCGCTGTGAATAGAGCACCATGCGTACATACAGACACACATATGTTGCGTGTGTGTGTGTGTGTGTGTGTGTTATTGATATTCACTGCGCCTGCACAGATGCATTTCCCTATGAAACACTGGCTTCCCCTGAAGAGAGCACCTGTGTGGCTCAGCATCCGGATGTGGGATTGAAAATTCTCAGCAGCACATTATTTGAGCATTTTCTTTTGAGGCACGACTTACTTCTTTTGACAGTGAAGAGACTAATTAAGGTTGAAAAAGTGGAAATGAAGGTGCTGAGAGGCAGAAGAATACAGTACGGCTTAATGCTGCACCAAAGCAGATGTACTCCGTGTGCTGCTTTCAAGGGCTCCCCTATAAGCTACTTCCTCTGAGATCAGGCTGTTGAACTGACTGTGGCTTGTCAGGGATTCAAAAAGTGCACCTGAATGGAATTAATTAAAAAAAAATCTTTTGAATTTAATATAGAATTCAAAAAGGCCCAGAGCGTCGTTGAGCAACAGAAGCAAAACAGAAAAATCAGGATCTCTTTCAAGGACTTTTTTTAATACCTCTCAATGGGAGGTTATGTTTCTGAGTGAGGAGGAAAAGACGACTCAGCCGATTATCATAACATTTTTGTGGAAGGGTGGGGGGGGGGCATGACCTGAGGAAGGGAGCGTTGCATTTTGGTGTGGATATGGATCAGTAAGCGGAAATGTTTTTCAATTTCTAAAACATGGCATGATAAAGCGTCATAGCTGGATCTTCCGAGAATAGTGTATGAAAGGAATCAAGAAGGTTATTAGATTCCTGGAAGGATATTTGGGTGTGAGCAATTTGGTGCAGATCCAAATAAAAATCTGGCTCTAGTGAATGTAAACGTGGTTTCATCAGGGCCTTGGTGGTGGTATGTGCCCTCTGAGTGCAATTCTGGCCCTTTAGGTGATTGAAAATGAAAAAAATCCACAGCAGAGCATGCCATACAGATAACATGGCATAAAAACCACAATCTTAGTGTAATGACGTGTATTGTTATAATGCTCTCTGCCTCCCTCATCTTCTTCTATTTAAGTTTCGTGATTTGGGTATTTCCCAACATCCTTGCGGCTGTGCAACCTGACAGTCAGGACCTATAGGGTCCAACCAGGCCTCAGCAGGTCAAGGAATTCCAGTGTCCGTCAGCCGCAGGACACAGAACAGGGGGAACAGGAGCAGCACATCCTACCTGCAGGTCCATACGCGTCTGGAGACATAGGCGTTGTCATTCAGCGCCATTGACCCTTTGACATATTCACTGTCGGCAGTGTGTGTGTGTCTGGGTTCCAGCGCTCATTATGCCGTAAACACACTGCTTCCACAAATACATCTTTCATCTGCAGCGTCTGTTGACTCTCCTCCACCTTTGTGCCTCTGCCCTTTCTGTCACTACAAGGTTATCTGCTCTGCTGCAACCGGAGGTGTTTGTGCAGAAAGCAACTATGGATGAGTAATGTCTGGTGGTCAGTAAATACAGCTTGGTAATTTGTTGTTGTACCGTCTCAACTGATATGATCTCTATTATCATATAGATTAGACAATAGATTTTATTTGACTTGTAGAGATGACAAAGCAAATAGGCTTCAAATAGGTTCGTGAAATTTCAAAGAATACAAGGCATGATTGTGCAGAAGTCCATTTGTGTGTGAAATTGAGCTGCTGTGACTTTGGGGTCACAGCCCAGTGTCGTCATGGTATTCTGGTGACCTCGCATGGAAGACGATACACTTGTCATTCAGTTATCATCTTATCATAACCATTAAGGTTAACAGTTCAAATGTTTTTGGAGAGGGCACTGACACTTCTGTGGAAATACATCAGGAAACCCAACCCTGCATACCAATGTCATCACACACAGAAAATGTTCGACCACAAGTAAAACCCTGCAGCGGGTCACATGACATGTTCTCTTTGCAGCAGAGGGCACACAGGGGAACACAGGTGCACGGACAAAGATCTGCACACGTGACGAGGGACATCAAATGAATTCATCTGTCCATGGCTGCCACTGCCCGCAAAACAAGATTGCTATTTCTAAATAGGATTACTCTTTCACAATAAAAGCACCGCAGCTCTAATTGTTGACGAGAAGCAGAGTCTGAAGTCCCCATGGACACAACAGGTCCTG
The DNA here is from genome assembly GCA_038501795.1 of Pseudopleuronectes americanus. Taxonomy (NCBI): domain Eukaryota; kingdom Metazoa; phylum Chordata; class Actinopteri; order Pleuronectiformes; family Pleuronectidae; genus Pseudopleuronectes; species Pseudopleuronectes americanus. The sequence goes on from CM076728.1 coordinate 4,835,873, forward strand.
ATTTAAGCTGATCATGTACATTTGTTTGAACACACAGCAAAGTACCTGAAGATTTCTACCAGGACATGTGAAGCAATATTCCCTGAATTTCTTAAAGAAATATTTAGGTAGAGGAATCTGATCCACTTCGTTTCAGGATAGGAACCGACAAATAAAGCCATTTTCAGATCTGAATTCTGGAGAATAGCTGTACTGGCCAGAACTTTCTCAAGAGTTGCCATTCATACGTGAACAGTGAAGCAGGACATTCTCCACCAGAGGGGGGGTGCAGCAGACAGTGGAAGGATCAAAGGTACTAATTCTGCAGTGGAGATCACGGGTAAGTGTTTACTGCAAAAATAAAACTGACTTGACATCTTTATCTGTGTCCTTCTACGTGTATGGCACAGCTTTGTCATACTGAGATTGTGTTTTTGTTGTTTTTCTGTCTGTTGTATGTTGTATGTGCGAAACATCATCAATACTCCCTCTCGGCATATCTCGCAAAGGCTCATTGGGACATTCTCCAGAGTTTTAATTAGGGGGGCTGGCAGGAGAAACTCCAGAGGCTCTCCCTCAGACATGTGCAGATACAGCCCCTGCGGAGAATGTCAGGAGATTATCTGGAGTTCAGTGTCCGTCTGAAAGAAGCCTTAGGGCTAAGTGACAATGTTCAATACAGTTCACATTTAAAAAATGTTTCTGCATTATACAAATTTGCAATTATAGTAACACCAAGGTGGAACGGCGATGGGGAGTTTACTTCTGAATTTGTGGCTGTGGAGACGTACAAGCTTACATTAGTTTAACACAACACAGCCAGGAGGCTTGCACCATCCCTGGTGTATTATGTTCAACACATGACTAAATCTGATGCTGTTTACTGGAGTTCTGGGCCTCATAAAACGTCTGTGTGTGTCCATATGGAGCAGAGTGATTCACGCTTCTATCTCAATATGATATTCAGATGAAATAGAGAATCAATATTTCTTACTTTAAAGGATTTGATGTTACACTAACTTCTCTGCTTGATCTTTCTCATGCAGACCAGAATATCGTTTCAGCCACCGTGTGTGTTGAGTTTTCTGCATGGTGTGCGGCACCGGTGGGAGTGACAGCTTTCTTTCTCCCACTAATGATTAATGGGGCTGCCTGTGGAGGGTGTGATACACAGCTTTAGTTTGAATGGGAAACCAGATCCAAACATGCGAGCGATGTGTCGTACTGTAACGCACACATTCTCATCACATTTCTGCCTCCTGGATTCCCCTTCATGTGGCGCCCCGGACATTTCTGCATTCCTCGCATTTCTGATCGCCGCTAATTCTCTAAGAAACCCCGGCGCTCAGACTTCACCAGTGTTGGGTTACCCATGCGTTGGCTGCCTCTTGATGAATGCCACATGAAGCCTGGGAAATACCCACGCGAGCCGCACTCTCTCTTCTCCTGTTGCTGTCAAACTCGGCAGCTAATTCTTTGCAGAAGCTGACATCAAGCGCTACCTGTTGCCAACTTAAAGCTCTTTTATTTTACTCCATCTTTCAGCCCCTGTGAGAGCTGATGGCTTGTCACTGTGGCTGCGGCAGATCTCTCTACTACCTGCTTCGTGTGAGAGCTGCAGCTGGGGAAGATTTCACGCTGCTACAAATACCACTCTCGCTGGCAGGAGCCCTGTGGAACATCATCTTTTGTACATTACCAGCGCATATTATAGGAAAGCACATATGGTGTGATTAAAGAAGGTGCAACATTTTTTTCCTCCGTTCTTAAAACAAGAAACAGTCGTGAGAACGTGTCTTCGGTCGAGAGTTTAAATCTGATAAAACATGTCGTTTTTTCCCTCAGGGATCTTTTCCAGATTCAGCAGCACTCTGGGCAATGTGTGTTTTTTATTTCCAACCATTTTCTTGCACTAACTTCATAAGCAGCCGACTTAATGAATTTGTCAGTGTTTGTGTTATTGTAATCTACCTTTGACATTGGGATTAATGGGATATGAAACCTATGATTCCCGTTGAAAATATATACACATGGTTTATTTAAGAATGAATAGAGCATAGAGACGTCCTTGTGTTTGACCTTGACTTGCTGAGGTATGTATGGATCGAGCGCATGTGTTTGAACAGGAGGACTGTGTGTGTGTGTGTGTGTGTGTGTCTGTTCCTGATTGATCTGTTGATGTCGCTCGGAACAGAAAGAGTTGTTCAGCCTCCCGCAGCGTCAAGCGATCGATCAGTGTTCAGCTTCTGTTTCCGAGAAGCGGGAGGATATATCACAAAGAATCTTTTTGGCCCGAATGTCTGATCTATTCAGTGATGAATAAAAAGGGCTATTTTTAAATCAGTGTGAATCTATCACAGCAGACCTGCTTTGTTTCTTAAAGATAAGGAGAGATCTCACGGGACATGTGATTGGATTAGATACTTACGTCAGTCCCCTAAGTGCATTAATTTCGACAATGTATTTTAAATTACACTGTAGCTTTTGGGCACTTAATGGAAATGATGCTATTGCGATTGTCGCCTGCCACGATATCTGCTAGCTGCTTTCCTCAGTGGACTTGAAAATTGTCTTGTGTGCGCTGCCTGTTTCACACGATGTGGAAATTACGCAACCATTTGAGAGAACACTTTGTTTGTCCCTCCTATTCCGCTCTGTAGCCAAGATGGCGACTGTTGAGCGTGACAAGAGTCTATTGTTTGAATCTATCACAAAACTCCACCACTGCTTTGTTTGTTTCTGGTGCTTAACAGTAAGGAGCAAACATCTCATAGTACATTTACATGAGAAGGTGCTGTGTTTCAAGTTCGATACTTCCATCCACCCATGTACAGGGTATAGAATTCAACAGTGTTGTTTTATCTCATATCAAAGGCGGCCATTGTGCACTCAATGGAAGTGACTATAAAAACGTTACAGCGGTTGATGTCTGCCGAAAAATCGACCGGTTACTTTGCTCAGTGGACTTAAAAATAAAACATATTCTTGTAAATTAAGACGCCATCTGTGCCAACATTGTGTTGTCCTTCCTCGGCCAGGAGTTTCACGTCAAGTGTGAAACTTTGGTGACTCGAATAGTGAATGGAAGTAAGTGAATTGAGCACGCTTGTTTAATTGGCCATAAAATCCTGATTGGAGTGTCAGTCACTTAGTGGCAATACTATTGGTTCGTCAACAGGAAGTGAGGGGGGAAGGAAATGAGGAGCAGGGTGCCAATCATCGCTCAACAATTCCCTCCTCCGAGATGTGGCCTATAAAGACAGCCAGGAATGGAGTCCCCCCCCACACACACAGAGACACACACTGGGCTGTTGGTGCATCATCAGGTCATTGTTCTATTCCTGTCCCAGCAGGAGAGGGGCTGCTCAACACCCATCGCAATGTCATTATTTAGCTTTGGGAATCAATAGCGGAGGAGATTAAACCTTGCTGCCATCCGTGACCAGAGACGAAGCCACAGGTGGCTCCTTCCTCTCCCTCCGTTTCCCATCACGCCTTCATCTCCCTCCAACTCCTCTGAGGTGCTGGTGGGAGGAACGACGAGGGAAACAGCAGCTGCCAAACTGCTGATAGAGAGAGAGGGAGCGAGAGAGCGAGAGGGGACGCACCGAGGGACGGCAAATGACGGCTGGAGACAAAATAGGAGCAGCTGTGAGCGGCCAAAACAGCTGATCAAGCACCGATAACTTCAGACTGTGTATAAGGAAATCAGAGAGGCCTCAATCCAACTGGAGGAATTTTTGACTGACACTGACCATAAACCTACACACTTGGCCACACCTCAGGTCCACTTAATAACAGCCTCCAGACGGCCACAGCTACAATACAGCGCACGATAAACCCTCAGTGTACAATACTAACGTCTTGCGGTTTTGGCCTAAAGCTCTTCTGTGTGTGTGTGTGTGCTTGTGTGTGTGCTTGTGTGTGTGTGTGTGTGTGTGTGTGTGTGTGTGTGTGTGTGTGTGTGTGTGTGTGTGTGTGTGTGTGTGTGCAGTGCATGTATATGTCTGATGTGTAACGTCTCACACAGCACCTGTGGCCTCATTCTTCCAAGCTCACATACTGGCTGACTGACACCCTGTTAAGACTGGTTCAATGTCAGTTGGTGTGTGTGTGTGTGTGTGTGTGTGTGTGTGTGTGTGTGTGTGTGTGTGTGTGTGTGTTGTGTGTGTGTGTGTGTGTGTGTGTGTGTGTGTGTGTGTGTGTGTGTGTGTGTGTGTGTGTGTGTGTATGTGTGTGTGTGTGTGTGTGTGTGTGTGTGTGTGTGTGCCGGTGTCGCGTTTCAGACAAGGTGGGCAGCCACACACAGAACAGGGCACAGACAGTCTGTGGGCTGTTTTGAGCACCGGCTCCTTTTTAAGCTGTAGCCTCATCCAGCCCGACTGACCCCAATATACCTCTGCTTCCATGTTCCACCAGTAGGGGGAGGGGGGGGATCTGTCATCAAGGCAGATAATTCGACCCATTAAAGATATTTTTTCCCTGTCTTGCCTCAGAGCTCTTGAATAGAGTAAGCATGTTAGCAGGAGGAGAAAGCCTTCTCTCAGATTTCTCAGTGTGGTTAACAAAAGGTCTCAGAACTCCCCTCAACCAAAGGTAACCTCATCCAGGTGAAGCCCCTCTCCTCTTCCTCTCCTCCATTAACCTCTCCTGCCCCACAAACCCCCTCTGGACCCGTTCGCAGCCGTGTGCGAGTGTCACTCACTTCACACAGAGGCCGCCCCGGGGCTTCTTTTCGGTGGGAGAGTTGGAGTCCCGGTGCTCTGACAGGTCCGCTGAGCCCAGGTGAGAGCATCTCCACCCGCTAATGGACGGAGCCGGAGAGCTGCAGGCTTAACCAGCGTGCCTCTACCCTAACCTGACTGACAGCTACCAAGCACATCATCCCCTCACGCAGACAGCTGAGACCTCAGCTCCTCGGGCAGTAATGGTGCACGTGACGCGCGCTCACGCACGGCAGAAATGAGCACATACCTCACGTCAATTTGTGTTGTGTAAGCTGCTTTTGAAAGGGTCGCTGTTTCCAAATAACAGAAATAGCTGGTGCTGCGGAGGCCGAGCTCACCACAGGGTGTTTTCCATGTGTTGTCCTTTCACATGTAAACACCAGTTTACTGGATGGAAAGAACCTAGTGTCTTACCACTTCATTGGGTCTCATGAGTGTGGAGAGTTTCTTATTATATCTTTAATACTTAATGAATCCACTCTCTTACCCTCTCTTATTATTCATATTTTTACCAGTATGATTCCTATGTCGTATAAAGTTTATTCTATCAAATTCTGGAGGGACAAAAGTACTGAATGTGGTGCATTCTTCCTGAAAAACGATTATATTTATATTAATTCATTATCGTATATTATATCAACTTTTCCAACTCTTCACTAACAAACCTTAATGAAGATTGTGGTATGGGTCAGGGAAGAACTCCTTATATTTTAGTACTGACATTGTCCCAGAGAACAATTTTAATGAAATATATCAGGCATCTTTAGGGAACTGATGTCCATGAGTGTGTGAAGGTTGGTGCAGCTTGAGCGAATGTAAGGGGGACTCGGCAGAGGTAAGTGCTCCACTGAGTGCAATTCTAGTTATGACAATGAGAGAACATTCTACATTTTCTTTTTGAAATTAGTTTCAAAATCCCAAGTCAAACATTAAACATGATCAAATGCCACTTCTAAAAAATACACCAAAAAAAAGGCAACAGACATGTTTTTCAGTGCACCAATGGAAATACAAATACTGCAGCGGGTCATGAGGCTGCTCCTGTGCTCAGTGAGGCGAGTATTTCCAAAAAGAAAACAGCTTATGAGTAATGTTTAGATATGGGAAATTTTTCATTCCAGTAGTTCTGATCAGGAGCCAAAGAAAAGGCTCAAAACTCTACTTTTCTCTTTAACTGAACCAGATCAGAATTCACTAGAGGGATTCTGACTCAGACCGGTGTTTATTCTGCGACTTGGATCCTGCAGTGTGTGGTCAGTGTATTTTTTTTTATTTATAAAAAGTGTGAGGGTGACCTGGCAGCAGAGGAAGGGAGAGAAAGCCCCAGCAGCACACACAACGCCCACTGGCTATAAAACACATACGTGGGCAGTTTGCATTCCCAGGTGCACAAAAGCTGCCTGGACAGAGGGAGCAGAGGGAAGGCAGAGCCGGCCTGGCCTGCAGGTGCTCACAGAGGCAGGGATTGTTCCCTCCAGAGAAGGAAGCGGGCGGTGAGGGGTGCTTACTGTAAACATGCACACGCACACGCTGACACTCTCCCTTCCAGGGCCCTGATCACAGCAACCTCCTAACCTCGTCTTCACATCCAGCCTCCCCGTCTGCGCCCACCCGCTCTCGCAGCGCTCGGCCTGGGACACCCAGCATTCCTCAGGCCGGTGTGAGACAGAGAGACAGAGAGCGAGAGGTCGCCGGGGGATCAGGGGCCAAGCGGAGTCTGAGCCCTGACAAGCCGGGACCGGCCAGACGAACGCAACACAAAGCACCGCTGCTTTTAGCCAGACTGAGTGCTTCTTGGAGACCTGCAAACGCAGACGGTGCAGAGGGCAAATCAGCTGCACATGCCGCTCAACCAACATGCTGTGTGTGTGTGTGTGTTGAAGAGTGCGTGTGAGCCTGGGCCAGTGTGGAGGTGTGTGTAGCTTAAATAATGAGCCAAGACAAACAGAATAAAGTGTCAAACGCCCTTTGCAGCTTCCTGTTCCGTGTGAAGATTTTATACCAAGCAGACATCACCTGGAGAAGTGTGTTTTCAAAAATACAGGCACGCTGTGGGTTGAAAAACTCAGAATGGCTCTTTTGTCACCCTAGGTTGTTGCCTGAGTCGAGTTCCCGGGTTTTATTTACACATCAGAAACGTAAGGATGTGAAACAAAAGCATTTAAGTTGTATGGCTAGATAACAACAAAATAATAAATGACATGGATAAGAATAGAGGCGATGGAAACTAAAGATTCTCCATTTGAGCGAAACTGGCTGGAAATGATGAAATGGCTTATTCATTGAAAAGTCAACAGGAATCAAAACACAGATTTCTTTCTCCTGGCAGATATTTTTGTCCTCTACACACCATTCATCTCACCTTAACTTAGCCCAGCAGAAACTTCAAGTGACGGAGCAAACACTGGGCTGTATTCTTTCACCCGCACGCTCACAACTGCCTGCCTGCCCCTCAATGGCACTTTGTGTGCGCACGTTTGAATGAGTCTGAGGGAGACGGGGGTCCAGTCCTCCAATGAGAGGGCTTTGCTAAGGTATCTCTCTGTAAAAGGTGATATTCACTGAGGTCCAGAGTGGAGCAGGAAACCCTGCCCTGCAGCCAGAAGTGCTCTAGACACTCCGGGTACATGCAGGCAGGCGCTGAGGAGAAGGGCTCGTCTGGCTGCTGACTTTGTTTTGCTTTCAGATGACCTGCCCTGTCACCACTGCTGCTGTGAGGAAACGCTGCAACCAAAACACCCTCGCTTAAAGCCGCTTGCGAGTTGTTAAAGAAATGTAACCAGCTTCCACTTCAATATATTTCTAAATTTCTACAAACTGAGCACCTATCCATGCTGAAGTGTTGAGATATTCAACAAACCAATGCTGTACTTCGAATGACTGAAGCATTTCACATGGTGCTGCAAATAAATCCTATAAAGGTCAAAATAATACCTTACTTTGTTGCCAACTTGCCATAGTTGTATATTTAGCATTACACTCCAATAACATTGTCTGACTCACAATAGACGATTAAAACAATATTCTTTTAATGATTGTAGTCCCCACACCCAACTGATGTTGACTCAAGCAACACACAAAAGGACTTATAAAACGTTTTTCATTCAAGCAGTTCTACTCCCCATCACCTTTAAATAAACTTTATTTGTTTAATCAGTTGCCCTCTGTAATGAGTCATCTAGAAAAATCTTGTTGGGTTTAGAACCAGGGAGAAAGTCAGAATGCTTTTAAAGCCTGTTACTGTTGCACGTTATTACAGAGGAGAACCATGAGAGGTATTAGTAAGTCATAACTTGATTAATCATTTACTCCATAATGTGCAGCACTTCCATCTTCAAACTGAGCCATCTGTATCTCTTGCGGTTCAGTTTTGAAACACAGAAACATCCAAGTTACACAATGATGACTTTAATCGTGTGGAAAATGTGTTAAGCTGTTCAGCTAACCATTTTCACAGGTGTTATTAGGGGATTAAAGGTCTTACCTGTTTGCAACAAGCCCATTCCGCTGTCAGTGACATTGTAGTGCCGCTGGATGTCGAGCAGGACACCTGAACACAGGAGGAGAGGGAACAACATCAATAGACTGAATAACAACCATAATAACAGGTATTGAAACAGGCGTCTGTCTTTGACTTAAAGTGAATAGAGTTCTGGGTGTATGATCGTCTTTTGTGGTTTGTGATTGTTGTTGGGTGTGATGGCTTGACAGCACTCAGGGGCTCATTCACTTAACATCCCAGAACAGCAGTAGAACATCCCTGATAAGTGCTCTCTTGGCTGCCGGGCTAAACTTTGATGTTAAATCATACTTTCCACAAAAACAAACAATACACTTTCCCCACCAATTATGTCTCATCAACACAGCTCTGAGAAACCGCTCATGAACAGTGAATACTTTGTTACTGTTGCCCCCCTACGCTTTCATTACTTTCCTTTTAATGCATTTGAGTAGAATTGTCTTATTTTGACATATTGAGCAACACCTTCCCAACATCAAGACTATTTTCCTAAATGCTGACAGACGTAACAGGGCCAAAACGAAACAGACAGAGGAAAATTCGACTGTAAAGAGGGGTGGCGCAACAACATGGAAGAAATTGACGAATCAGCTAACATCGCTGATAACGTTGGCATTGACAACGAAGCAGAGCAACAGAAAACTTCCCACAGATCTTTTTTTGCTTAACCCTGTTTTTAGTTTGGTTTCAGTTTTGCTTTGAAACAGCCAGTAAGTGGCTCTCAGAGGGGAACTTTTTACTTCTTTACTTTGAATACATTTCAGAGCCTGTACTTTTATACCTTTACTTTAATAAAGAGGTTGAATCAGTACTCATACTTTTACTTGAGGAACGAAAGTGTGTACCTTTTCCCTCTGGTAACAGCAACCACATGACATTGCTCCACTGTGAGAAACCACGCGATACTTGAAGCTCACTCTGTCAGTGTGAACCAACAGGAAGCTCAAATACTGTGCATGACTCTCATACCTTAATGAAGCACATGACACCTGATGCCAGGCCAAAGGTACGACAGGGGACACACACGAACAGCTGAACCTCTGCTCGTCCCCAAACTATGAATCGTGTACGCGAAACATCGCAAACCTTTTAACACATCATAAACATCAGAAGATGAAGAAGATCACAGGGCGATAAAATTAGGGTTAAAGAAATTCCTCTACGGCTAGCTTACAATTTCAAACATCAGTAAACAAGAAGCAACACGTCTCATCAAATGAAATCCTGCTCCTCTTGGGAACTCCAGCTCTGCGAAAGTTCAAAGTCTCTCTCTCGTATGTTATTTTATTTTTGTGAAATCTCTATCGTAGAAGTGTTTGCAGTCCACATGCAATTTTGGCGTGATAGGCAATGCTGTGAAACTGGCAGGCTGCTCCCGGGGAATTGCAACGCAGCTCATGAAAATGAAACAGCGGCATGACTAACATTTTAAAAAGCTGTCTGCCTTTGATCTGTCTGCTCCTTCTCTCTGAGCCCTGCAGAACCTGGCATAACCTGACCTCGAGTCTCCTGCACCTCTGCAACACTCAGACATAACTCATCCATAAGGTCCCCGTCGCATGTAAATAACCATCAACATAATGGAAGTTGTTGATTCACTTGTTCGGCATCAGCATTGGCACGTTGGTCTGTTTGTCAACATAGAGACGCAGCAGGTTTTAAAGGCGGGTTGCAGGTTGGACGATGACTTGGAGCAAAGGCAAAAATCTGATTCCTGTCATCTGAGTCAAAGCACCTGCTCACATTCTTTGTTTAAGAGCTGTGCTGGCTGCTCCTTGTCGTCTTTCTCTATTATGATGACTCGAGTCGAGGCTGCTGTCATGCTAGTTATCACTCAGTTTCAGTGAAACCGACAGTTCAGTCATCTACACCTTCAAAATAGACACACTGATTTGCTGAGTCACCGCTGCTTTGACATGTGGTCCGGGCACTTGTCGTGAACAGTTCCCACAGCTGCCCCAGCACATAGAGAGTCCTCCATTCAACGCAGGAGGTTATGCTTTCATCTCAATTTGTTTGTTTGTTTGTCTTTCAGTTAGCAGAATGTTGCAAAAACTACTGTTTGATCACCACAAAACTTGGTGGAGGGATACCACAAGGGTCAGGAATTTTCTTAACAGGACGTTGTTCAACATTTTGGTGATTTCTCAAAAGAATAATTCATGGAACTTGATTTAAAAAAGAATCTGACATGTTTAGGGGACTGATCTTTATGAGTGTGTGCCATCCAAATAAAGAGATCCAGATGTATTAAATCCAATTTGGCTTCACAAAGGGACTGTTGGACCTTGTGGAGGTCTGCACTCTCTCCATACCCAGCCCAACTCAGGGTGAATCAGGGATGAAATCAGCATCTGACACCACATATTTACATCATAGATCACACAACCTACATTTCTTCCATAAACATTTGTGTCTTTGTCCGGGGGGACTTCAGATAAGAAGGCCTGTAAGGGTTTGCTGAGCTGATCAGCTGTCCGTGTCATCACACACTGAAACAAGCACACACTTAATACCACTTGTTATCACATCACATCAAGTTGTCAACCCTACATGGCCTCGGCCCGACAGGTTGGCTGTTAAAAAACAACCCCAAACAAAGGACGGGCCCGTCTAACAGTGACAACAGTGTCCCACAGTTTACTGTACGACGGCAGCTGTACTCGTAATTGGCCTGGAAGGAGTGCACAGACACTTATGCACAGCCTGCTGAGAGGGGAGGGGGGGGAGTGGGGGACTCCTTTGGCAGATGGCGGAGCGTCCCTCCTGGACAGAGTCTGCGTTTGTCTGAGCCACACCCGTCTACACTTGCCACGCAATTATCACACAATGATAAAGGTAGATTTGGCAAAATATAATTTACTCTAAGATCAGGAAAAAACTTCTGTGGCGGTTGAGATAAACTGTTATTATATACACAACCGTTTGTATCCCAGTGGATGTGTGTCCATTTAAACAAGTGGTGGGAGTCAGGTCAAATCCTCAGTGTTTACTGTACCAGATTCATGTACAATGAGCTGTGTAATGTACTGTGCTAATGTGTGAGGGATTAGAGCGAGCCAGCAGCTCTGTGCTTGTGTAGCAGTGTATCACAACTATCCTCTCTATTCTCAATGAGGCCTTTTCATTTTCATCTCCATCCCCATCATCCACTGTCCTCCAGCCACATCTCTTCTTTTTACTCAGTAAGGCTGAGATTCATGTGTTTGGACTGTCCTGATAACACAACAACTGTGTCTCCGATATACAGAGGGACTCAGTGATGTATCTGAGGACGAGGCACTTTACAACCCTCGCCCAAGCTGGCAGCGCCCAGTTTAGTTGCCATGACAACGCGGTGCGGGCACTCAAGGAGATAAAGGTCAAGAGACCACAAAGGAACTCGGCTTTCCAAATCTCCAAACTGCCTCTTTCTCCTCCTCACTGCAGCTTCATGCATCCGTGAGAACATCTCTGTACCGGGCGTCTCTCTCATTCACACTCAGGTGGTCTGAACTTACACCGGTGATTATAGCGTGGCAGAAACACCTCGTACGACACCATAGCAACAGTGAAGAAGGTGATATTTCACATTGTGGCTACATCTATAGCTCAACACTTCCACCGTGACAACGCCGCACACACAACTCTGCGGATTCATTTAATTGAACAATGTTAATGAGCTTATCGAGTCTCAGGGCCTCCGGGGGGGGCTGCACAGCACAATAACACCAGGTACGTCCATGTTCATTGAAGGTAGCAGCGCTCACACTCAGCCTCTCCCTCCCAAATGTGCTGGACACTCCCTTGGTTAAGCTTTATGTAAAAAGGATATCATGAACAAGCTTGATGGAATGGGTGAATAATCAGGCCTGAGTGTCTCTGCTGGTTTCAGGTAACTCATCAGCCAGCCGGTTAGTTCGCCTGCTTGTCCGTCCGGCCTGTATCCTGTCTTTCACTTTCCATACACCAAGACAATGCCCATACGGAGACTTCCTGTACCATCACCACTCATCCTACACTTGACTCTTAGATCATCATTAAACTTAAACACTCATACGTTTGGGTCCAACTCCTGCTCAACCTGCAACAATATCTCTGTCACACACAAAAATAACTTCAAATGCTCAAACAAGAAAGCCCATAGGGAGCGATGAAGTCTTCATCAATGATCTATCAAATACCCTTTGGTGGCATCAACTCCAAAACCAAAATAATTTATAAAAAGTAAGCTTCGACGTCCTAGTTACTTAAAAAAGTCGTTTTCCATGTACATACGGATACATGTAAGAGAATCCAAATTCTCTGGACAAGAGGCCCAAACACTAAGGATAAAACTAGTTTTTCAAAATATGGGTGTTGTGACCTATGAGACCTCTTTCATGAATTTATTGTAAGCTGCACATACTCGTGGCTGAAGTGAAAACACAGAGCTGACACTCCGTCGGGGGCGAGCGAGGAGCTGACTCTTATTCCACCCTCTCATGAAGTTCTCCTTTATGACCAAAGTGTTGCTTTGGTCATAGAACTCACCCAAAATGGTGAATGTAAACAAACCACAAATGCTGCATTTAGAGCGATGAATGGTGAATGATCATTCTTTGATACGAATAGGACTCTCTTTCAGTCTTTCCTTTTCCATTATAAGGCCTCCACTATGTTCCTTTACTCCAGTAGGTTCATTTACTGTACAGACAAAGATTTAAAGCTGCAGAATAATGGAAAATCATGTATGGAAAAAAACAACAATACATTATTACTCTGACTTAACATGATAGTGAGTGTGATACAGAGTGAACATTTAATTGAGCATACAGAATGCTGTTTTTGCAAGGCCAGATTCTGCGCAGTGACGCACACTGCCAGGATTGCTCCTCTGGGACCACCATACACATCAGAAACACACCGTAAGTGAACAGATCCAAACACAATGCCACACCCCGCACAACCAGACACACACACATACAAACAGGACAGCTTGGAGGGGACAGATTTCCTATCAAATCCCCAAAAGAGCAGGATGGATCTCTGGACCCTCTGCTTCTATTTCTGCTCAGAGAAACTAGGCTAGGAGGAAGGAGAGAATAGCAGACCAATTTAACTGTGATGGCTGTCGGTGAGAGAGTCGGAGAGAGAGAGAGAAAGAGAGACAGAGAGAGAGAGAGAGAGAGAGAGAGAGAGAGAGAGAGAGAGAGAGAGAGATGAGAGAGAGAGAGAGAGAGACAACGAGAGGAGTCATGAGAGGAAGAGAAAGAAATACAGTAGGTTGTGGCTGCATCAGGTCAGTCAAGGCTGCATTGGATATGTAAAGCATATGTTTCCATTGTTTATATATATATCTATACTGTGTGTGTGTGTGTGTGTGTGTGTGTGTGTGTGTGTGTGTGTGTGTGTGTGTGTGTGTGTGTGTGTGCATGTTCCCCTTTCCCCTGGTTTCACTGTGTGTCAGAGTGAGCTGGAGCCAATGGATGGAAGTCATTCATTCTGGCCAGAGTGCGGCAGGCAGCGGTGAGCCGCTCTGCTGATGTGGCCAGATCCTTCCCCCTCCATTCCTGCAAAGGGGGTGATTCCTTTTCATGTGTCACCCCCCCCTTCAGTATAAATAGTCTGGGAAATGAGGAGAAAGTGTCTTTTCTGGTTGTTCTTGTGACCACATTTTCTGGATCGGAGTGTGTGAGACACAGTAAGGAACAGTGTGGGGGGGACCCAGCATCAGCAACAGGGTACAGAGACAGGCCCCGGGCTGCCGAGCGCCTCAGACTGCAGCGAGGAGAAAGGGGACCACAAAAATGCCCGACTGCGGCCGGCGGGCTCCTGACCGACTGCTCTCCTCCCTTGCTATGTGGCCGCAGTGGGCGGGGGAGCTTCTCTTTCCATTCCACTTCCTTTCCCTGCCACACAGAGAGGAAACGTGCTGCAGATGTCTGGGAAACAGTGTAAGGGGCTGCCGGCACGGGAGGGCTGCAGAGCCGGTGAAATAAAATCAACAAGCGGCGAGGAGTGTGTCTGTGCGCTGCAAAGTTCAACTCCTGCTTCTCTGTAGGAAGCACATCAAAGACACAACACCGCAGTGAACCACTGGTGTTGTACACCATGTGAGAAATACAGTAGTATCCTTCTGTTTGGATGCTGCTGTGCGGGCGTGAGAAACAAGGAGGTGCACATCTGAGAGCTATTGATTAAAAGGCTTCCTGTGGAGTTTTCGAACAGCAAATTCCTTTTATGAGCTGGTCTACGTTTAGTTTGTTTGTGCAGCAACAAACAGAGTGACACACACTGCTGGCAAGCAAACATAATAGTAAACAATTCACAATTGAAAGAAATATGTCTTTACATGGATTTAGGAAAACTGAATGAGCAGCATCACATTCAGGCACTGAGAGAGAAATTAAACCAGCAAAGTCTGTATTGATATGGATATAAGGCCTATAAATTATAGTTAGACTGCCATTTTGAGAATAGTGCACTATTATCCTTTTTGCTATTTACACTAGAATAAGAAGAGGGTTGGTGTCATGTGTCCTGTAAAGCCGTTTTCATTCTTAATATAATGCTGCTTCCACAAAACATAGTTGGAAGTCAGTAGAATGTAAATGTAAAGAGAGTTCAATGATTAATATGTCGCACAATGTTAATTGTTACAAGAAAGGTAGTTTTGTTACATTTCTGAAGCAATGACAGCTCAACAATGGGGTTAATAGGTTGGGCTATCACAGTTCGTTCGTTGTGTACCATGATACAAGACTGTAGACCATAACCCTAACCCTAACCCTAACCCTAACTCTAACCCTTTCCATAATGGTTTTGTCTCTTTGAGTTTTCCACTGATGGATGCATGATTCAAACTGCACTTCCTGGATTTGATATCCTCTATCTCAGTATGAATCTGTCACCAAGTAGGTCCAAATAGAAAATGCGTCTTAAACTTTTGGTTTCAGTTGGTGTCTCTTTTTTTATTTTGCCTTGTCTAGGGTCCGCTAAACCTATGAGTTTTAGTTTCAGAAAAACCTTTTTCCTACTCTACTAAAAGCTGATTGTGAAAATGAAACATTCAACAATGATTCAAACATTTCTATGCAACCAAAGACTACACAAACAAAAAGTGTAATTAAAACATTATGTTTCATTTCTTACTGCTGTGTTGATTCTGGTGTGGATCCCACCACCACACCACCGTCATGCACCAAGATAAATAAATTCCAATCGGAGCGTGCAGTGTGTGAAGACGCTGCTGTTCCACAGACACAACCACCATTACATTTGAGACAGCTTTCACTCTAATCTCCTAAATTTGTGACGGCCGACTGTGGTAATGAATGAAATTAAAATGCCTGTGGGTTTGCCAGCGTTACCACTTTGATTAAAAGGGTTTTTTTTCCCCAGCTAATTTTCTTTCACTAATCAAAAGCTTCAATTCAGCTCAACGGCCACGGTGCATTAGTCCCAGCCAGTACGTGCTAAATATTTGATGGTAGTGGAGAGGATGCACAGTGAGGCATCGAGGGAGCAGACTAAACCTATAGGTCATCAATATTACATGCGGGTGGTCGCCCACTTGTTCGTATGAGATAGTGCATTAGATGTATTGGGAGGAGCTGCAGTGAAGCGGAGCAAAGGTATTTGAGATGAGATGAGAGTGTTGTGACTGCCAGGGGATCTCAGTGGGCTGCACCCGTTCACACCAGCGTCTCTCAGGAATACTGAGCAGCAGTTCAACTCAACCTTGAATCCGGGCCTGATGGGGTGTAATTTATGTGGTATTTTGGAAAGACAGCCACGTAATCCAGAGGCTCAAAGTGTGCTTTACTGAGAGGTGATATAAACATGTGTGTAGCCCTTTTTTAGAAAAAGCCCCAAGGTTTTTATTCAATACGACTGAGTCTAACCATCAAAACCTCCTGTATTCTTAAACAACAAGCCCAGGATGCCATTTTGTCCTTTATTCATCCAGCCTGAGATATGTATTTTAAAGCAGGAAGTCAACGCAGGATGAAATAATGAGCTCTGAGGTTTTTAGACAGTTGACACATTAATTAAAAGGTCAAACACCCGCAGGCTCCCAAACACTTGGAATGTGCTGAGGGTCAATTTGCTGCTGCACTTGGTATCAACAGCTGGGAGCTAAATGCAAATGTCAACATGATAACATGCTCGCAATTGCAATACTGATGTGCAGCAGATAACAATGTAAACCAATTAGTTTGTCGAGATAGCATGCTAACACTTGCAAATTTAAATACAAAGTATAGATTTTACCAAATGATGGCGCTAGATAAAGAATTTTGAGAATTGGGTCGATAACATTTGTATCATAATCCCTCTAATAATAGTAATGTACGATATCCTAATGTCTGTTTGCACCATATTTATCTACGACTTCTGTTTACAACATATAAACAAATAACCACTATTTCATTTAACTCCAGATAGATTCTGTAACTACTTAGGAAACCCATTGCACTCTAAATCCCACTCACTGATCTGGATGCAAGTTTTTTTTCGTTCTGCTGTGCACTTGTCTTGTTTAGGTCTGAATGTTAATCTGAGTAAAGTTAATCTTAAATGCTAAATTCTGTCTGCACCGAATTCGCAAACAGAACCCTCAGGCCTAATGATTTAACAGACACACATTCAGCAAAACGCCCTACACCTACAACGTCCCTCTTATTTTAATTATGTAAATGTAGGATGATGTTGATGTAGGGAAGGCGCATCCATTAAATACGACAAAGGATATAAAACAGGTATGAGTCCACTTACATTACTGTGTGTGTGTGTGTGTGTGTGTGTGTGTGTGTGTGTGTGCGTGTGTGTGTGCATTAGTGTGCACACGCAAATCGCAACCATGCAGTATAATCCAGTGTGGAGGATTAAAGTCATTATGTAGTGTTTTTTAATGAGATTTAATTTCTCTGCTCTCACTTTCTCTTCTGGTCTCTCTGCGGTTTTATGAGGATGAGGGGAATCACATATGTTTGGGGGGGGGGCACTGAAACATCTTGCTTCATAGTTATCATAAACTGTAAGAACCGTCAAGACAAGCTCCACCGGATTAGTTTACTTAATGACACCCATTTACGCGAGGCGTGTTTTAATTACTGAAAGATAACGGAGAATTCTCTACAATGCTGTTAATATATTCTTTGAAATACTTCTCCCAGCGACCTCAAATATTTCTGTGTTCTCTGCCTTGCACCTGACTCATCGTCTTCATCCTCGACTCAACCACAGTGTGTGCTGCGGTGCATCATTATGAGATGTCCGCAGGCGGCAAACTGGCTGTGCACACCTGAGTGCTTCTCACTAAAGAGAGAGGGTGCAAAATGACCCCGAGCCATGAGGCATGAGCCATTTCTCATTTTCAGCTCAATTTAACAAGAAACTGCTATTCTTCTCTGGGTTATCTACCTTTTGTCCAATCCTTTTCATTCAGTTCATAAATACACAAATCTGGGTGAAAATGGGTCTGAAAAATACCCAATTTAGGGAGAAATTCTCAACCAAATTGATTATTTTTAGTGAAAATGCATGAATAAAATAAGAGAACTGAACAAAAAACAATGACTCTTGTATATAAAGTCGTTCCCTACTTCAGTGGCGTAGCTAATGGGATCTATCTGTCATTGCTATAGGAGGGATAGCAGTTAGGGTATACACTCTATACCCTAATAGCTGCCTAAACGCTATAATGACTCCCTTGTGTTTAGAAATGTATAAATAAATCCTGTATTTATATCGTCAGACTTCCTCCTGAATTCCTGTCACAGCTCCAGCCACAGGAGAAGTGCAATCAGACATGTAAAAGCATATTAATTAAAATGCTGTTTAAGTGACCGCTTCACACACACACACACACACACACACACACACACACAAACAGCCCATTACGTACAGAGAAACCATTCTAATGCCGCCCTGATGCTGTGTCTTCATTTGAGGAGGATATATGTCAAGATAATTTCCAACTCAATTTCATCCCGGCTATGGGAGATGGAGTTTCAGGTTCATCCTTCACTGTCTCATGAATTATATATGCATCTCATTACTCCCTCTGCTATTTCATCCAACACTCTGAGAAACCCAAATATGTATTTTCGCACAAAC
Organism: Pseudopleuronectes americanus; assembly: GCA_038501795.1. Taxonomy (NCBI): domain Eukaryota; kingdom Metazoa; phylum Chordata; class Actinopteri; order Pleuronectiformes; family Pleuronectidae; genus Pseudopleuronectes; species Pseudopleuronectes americanus. Next base: position 4,854,182 of record CM076728.1, read on the forward strand.
TCATAACGTATGACCCCAGGAGCCATTTTGTATATTGAGTGCAGGGAGATTATTATTAAAAACAAATGGATTTCTTTGGTAATATGTTTGAACTCATTTTGAGTGAAAAAAAGAAGTCTGAGCCGAATTCTGAAGAAGTGAACTCTGGAACTTTTTAGTTCAGCAAGTCATCCAAGATAATTTACCTTATAGGGTAATTTGTCCTTAATTAGACCCAAAGGAGAATACGTGCCACACCTCTGTTGCCATGGTAACACTAATGATCTCACATTTAATGATAATAATAAAAGAGTGTAACTTGTAATAAGCCTCTTGCACAGGTGACCTTTGGGTTGTTGTTTTTAACGAGACAAGCGTGTCAATCAGGCTTCTCAATGAGCGAGGTGTGACTGCGCGGTGAGTTTGAGTTCTTCTCGGCGTGGGAAAAACCAGGACACCTTCTTTCTCTCTAACTTCCTCCACATACCAGGCCTGTGTCATTAAAGAACAGCCCACATACCTGCAGCACAGAGGACAGAGCCCAGCCTCAGGCTTTCATCTGTCTCTGAACAATAACATGCAGATGAGTTTTTCCTCTGTTGTGCTGCCCGGGTACAGGGCAAGTGCAGAAGGCTGCAGTGACAGAAACAATCCCTGAGCAACAGCACTGTATCATTTTATTCCACAGTCAACAACACATTCAGCCAACTATTAAAGTACTTTATGTCCTGAGTTATAAATTTACAAGAGATCAAGATGTAATCTTTTTGAAGTGGTGCGATAACAGGCTGCAGAGCTCAGCATTTCATGGGCGCTGAAGAATCAAAAGAATGCTGAGATAATCCAGTCAACCTTTCTGGCGTAAAACATCTTAACTGCACCTGCCATGCATATTCTCCCACAGAGCAGGTGGGCACAGAAAAACACCAATGCAAAAGTCTGCTTGCCTGCTGATAAAGCTGTGCGATGACAAAATCTTTACTTTACCAGCTGCATATGCACATATATGTGATGTTCCTGCACAGCGCTCGTGAGGGTTGGAAATACAAACCCAATGACACATTCACACAGGAATTCAATCCTAAGTGTGAAGCCCTTACAGCAGAAAACCTCTGGCTGCAAGTGTGTGTTTCCACCTCTGACCCCGGGTATTAACAGAGAGTCAGAAGTCTTTGAGAGAGGTCACCAGCCCTCGTTCCAACCCGCTGCTTCCCACAAACACAGTAACCCATACGCCAAAAAGCACACTAATGAAAATCCAGCCGCAATCTCATCGAGCTCTGACAACAAGCTACAGATGAAAGCTAACGCACAAACACACACAAGTCCTCATCCGGGGCCGGATTGGCGGATATAGAAAATAACATAATCCCTCTGCCAGGCTCCACTATTTACTCTATCACATGTAAATGTGGGGGGAGAGATTACATTTTAGTAAAGAAGGAAGGCTTTTCAAACACAGGGCAGCTGTAAATAAGCACTCTAAATATTATTTCTACATCTGCGGGAGCTTCCAGGAGCGGAGAGCTAATATTACTTCTAGCTGCAGGGGTCACAACCACTGGGTGTAACTTGTGCCGCAAACAAGTCAATATTAGATTCCAGTTCTCTCAAGAACAACTTGTTGATGTGTCATAGAGAGAGAGAGAGAGGGAAAAAAAATACAATTTCATTGCATCCCAGGACATCACAGTTTCATCAAAGCTGCTGTCATGTTGGTCAGAATCCAGTGTTTCTGTGCCTATATATACGTGTGTGTGTGTGGGTGTGAGTGTATTTGAGTGTGTGTGTGTTTCACAAGGATACAAAATTCCCATTTCATCATCACATGTATCAGTGGTCTCTGCGATAGCACTTAGGGAGGGAATCATTTGAATATGACCTACACAGCAAAGACATTTTACTTTTTCGTGCTGCTTATTCTGTGTATGTGTGTGTGTGTGTGGGTGGGTGGATATGTGTGTGTGCGTGTGTGTGTGTGTTGAAATGGATGTGAATGTCACAGGCTGTTGGTGGCTTGAGGAAAGGGAAATTTACAGTTTGGTCCCAGCAGTGAAAAGGTCATTCGTCTGACAGGGAAAAAAAATGATATAAAATAAAAAAAAAATAAAAAAAATAAATAAAAAAAAAATGTAAGATACAAAAATAAAAAAAAAAACAAAAAAAATAAAATAATAACAATAAAAAAGTAAAAAGAGACAAACAACTACATAAAAATAATATCAATATTAAATAAATTAATATATAATTTTAAATGAAATAAATATTATAAATATAAAAAAAATTAAATAATATAAATAATTAAAAAAAAATAAATAAACTAATTTCAATAATAGAATTTTTAATCCAAAAAATTTAAGTTTTTATTTAAAAAAAAATAATAATAAAACAAAACATAATAAAAAATAATATATAATTAATATACATAATAATCAAAATTAAAATAAAAAATTTAAAAAAAAAAGGGGGTCTTTATGTGTATCTCCAGATAAAACTTATTATTCACTAAAATGCGTCAAATAAAATCAATTAATTAATAATTATTTAATTTATTTTTCTAATTTTCTTCATTACTATTATAACTACAAATATAATATATTGTTAATACAATCAACTTATTTTTATACAGTTAATACTTTTTATTAAAAAAAAAATTACATATATATTTCTTTAATTAAACTAAACCATATTTTTTCTAGAAAAACAAATACAAAATAAATATAAAATAACTAAAATTAAT
>CM076728.1:4861900-4868370 GCA_038501795.1 Pseudopleuronectes americanus
GTGGGGATGGGTGGGGCGTAGTGGGAGATATTGTTTGGGGGGAAGGGTCGGGTTCATTTTTATATGATAAGGGGAGAGGGTGGGGGCGGGGAGAAATGGGTTATATTTTGTTCTATTACTTATTGGAGGGTCTGGGTATATTTCGTGGTGCTGTATATTAGGGGGGAGAATGGGGGTTTTGTTGGGGGTATGGTCTGACAGTTCATGTGGTTGGCATCTGGTGCTGGACGTTTTGTTGGGGTTACGTGTCTATGTGTTGTTTGTTTGTCTCAGTGGAATGTTTTTTTGTCGTGAGTTTTGTTGGCCTTTGGTTACAATTAGGTTTTTGTTGGGGTGTGTCTGTGTGTTTTATGTTATTATTGAAGCCGAAGAGAGGACTTTGTGGTCATACTTGACCCGTGTTTTCTCCTTGCTTGTGCAAGCATGCAGACACTGTGTTGTCCCTTGGCACGATAATTAACTGGGCGCTGGCCAGCAGTTGGGGGGGGTGGGGGGGGGGGGGGGGGGGGGGGGGGGAGGGGGGGGGGGTGGTGGGGGGGGGGGGGGGGGGGGGGGGGGTGGGGGGGGGGGGGGGGGGGGGGGGGGGGGTGGGGGCGGGGGGGGGGGGGGGGGGGGGGGGGGGGGGGGGGCGGGGGGGGGGGGGGGGGGGGGGAGGGGGGTGGGGCGGGGGTGGGGGGGGGGGGGGGTTTTGGGGTGAGGAGAGGTTGTATAAGTGCTCTATCTAGATATCATCCCTTATATTAACAATATAACACTTACTCCCTAATAAACACCCCAAACCCCCCACTCCCACCCACACCCAACACCAACATCAAAAAACCCCAAACCCCCCCCCCCACACCGCAAACCCCCCCCCCCCCCCCCATCCCTGATATACGGTTGCAGATCGGGGGGGAAGGATGAGGGTGGATAATGGGAGACGATAGTTGTTTTTGCGGAGGAGGAAACGTTGTTTTTATTGTTTGAATGTTTATGGATGGAGGGGGCGTGGGGGAAGGAGTAAGGGAGTACGTGGATGTACTGTGGATGGGGTGACTCAACCAGGGTCTTTATGGTTGGTGAGACGGAACTGTGTATTTATCGGGACGGACGTGGTGGGTGGCGGTACATATGGGTAGTTATTACGTTGGGGGGTTTAGGTCGTGGTGTGATGGGCAGTCGTGAGGATTCTTGGGGCTGCGGGTTTACGCCCCTCGAGGAGTGGTAACCCAAGGCTGTAGAGGGTGGGAGGCCTTGGGCTGTAATTGCCGGGTGCCAAATAAAAAGATTATGGGGGGTCGCGGTGGCACATGATAGGGTGTGTATGTATCTGAATTGATGTAGCTGGGGGGGGGCGGAGGGGCGGCGTTGGGAGGTGAAGAAGCCGGGATGCAGTTTCCGGGTCGGGGGAGGGAGGCTGGGTGTGGGGATGGGGTTTGGTGTATGCGGGGGAGCGGTACATACTATTAGGGGGATCTAATAACCTTATAGATCCGTTCTATAATAAGGAGCTTCGAGGCTGGGGAGCTACGTGCCGCGCGAGGCGAGAGATGAGACCCAGCAAGACTGCTTGACCTGTCTGGTCAGCAGCTGACGCCACGAACGTGCGAAAGTAAGACGCCGTAGCGAAGCCAGCGAAGCACTGTCGCTCTTTTCGGGACAAACCATGTGCGAGCCACTGGGAGTGTGGAGGAAAGGATATAAAATTAGATATTAAGTAAGATTCTAGAAGAAAAGATACTAAAATAAGAAGAAAGATAGAGAAAGATTGGAAAAAGCTAAAAGTATAAGGACAAGATCAATTAAAGATAATAAATAAAGTATTTAATTAAATGTGCGAAGGTCGAAAGCAATGGTAAAGGTAAAACATAAACTATAAATAAAAATTATAAACAAGATGTTTTAACCATAACCTATGAAAAAAAGTCATTTTCAATTAAATTTCTAAATAATTAAATCCATACTTGATTAAGTTCAACGAACTATTCAATAAGTTGTATGGCATTTATCTACCTTGGAAATTGATGACGAGTTTTGTGTCGCTGTGTGTAGATGTGGTGTAATGTGTGTTTGGTTTTTAAATAGGAAAGGGATAAGAGATTGGGGATTGGAAACAAGCGGATGGTGTGGGGCTTAGGTAGATAATTAACATTAATTAGGAAGAGGTATGGAAATAAGATAATATTAAATAAGATTGATTTATTCATGTTTTAGAGTTGTGGATGAAAAGGAAGGGGAAGAAAAAGGCAAATGCTGAAGAGAATGTTTAGTTAAGGGGGGGGGTTTTTTTGGTTTTTTAGACGCTCAGGGGGTTGGTTTTTTTTGTCTTATTGTGGTGGTGGTATTGTGTCATTGCGGTTGTTGTTTGATGGTGTGTCGTGGATTGTGTGCTCGTTGAGTTGTGGTTTTTTTTTTTTTGGGGTTTTTGGTGATTGTGCTTTAGCTTCTGAGTTTTCTTCTGGTTTAGGGTTTGTTTTTGTTGGTTGCGTAGTGTTGGGGGGGGGTGGTGTTTGTTTTCTTTGTATGGGTTTAGTATGTAGGAGGGGTGGTTGTACGTCGGTGGGGGTTTGTTGTTGTGTGTTTTAGTGTGGTCTTGTTTTATTGTTAGGGGGCAGGTTTGTTTTTTTTTGTGTAAGGTGTTTTTTTTTTTTTCTTTTTTTTTTTTCTTTTTTGTTATTTTTTTATTTATTTTTTTTTCAGGAACGGGGGGAGGGAGGGGGGGGGGGGGGGCGGGGGGGGGGAGAGACTGGGGGGGGGGAGGGGAGGTTTGGGGGGGGGGAGGTCCCATGGGGGGCGGGACGGGGAGAGGAGGGGGCCCCTCGGATAGGCGGGGGGGGGGTGGGGGGAGGGGGTGGTCGGGGTACGGGTGGGTCAAGGCGGTTTGGGGTATAAAAGAGTGTTGGCGGGGGAGGAATAGATGGGGTTTTATGTCCCCCCTCCCCCCCGCCCCCTCGCTTAATTAGTGCTATCGTGTGAGGGAATATTGTTTTTTTTTGATCGACAGCTTTATAAAAAAAATCCGAAGTTGAATATAATTTGATTTACTTCCACATAAATATATTTTATGGCATTATTTACAAGACGTAGATGCACAATTTGTAATAGCTAGTCTTTTTTCCTTTGGCTTGAATCTACGTATGATGGTGCTAGATTTAAGCCGAATGAGTTCGGGTATTAAGAGCCGCCTTCTCTCACTTGATTATAGCCACAAAGCATGCGAATAAGGTCTAGCAGCCTGAAAATAAAATACAGTATAAGCTCTTTGAGCCATTGGGGTGTGTCTAAGAACGTACTTAGACTAATTATACGTTTATTGAGTCGTTGTAGTAAGTTCCCACACTTTTCACGGTCAGACTCCTGGTGGTAAGCATTGAAGAGGTTTCAATAGATTGTTGACACAAGCTCGAAGACCCTTTTGCAGATGTATGTACCCATATTTCACGATACAATCGTCCAGATACGCCTCGCGCGCTAGCGATTGATATGTATTGTATCATACAATTGCTGCTAAATAAAATATTGTATTCTTTTCCGGGACTATACTATTTTATATTCTCTGCAGATTATTAGCTCCCGGTTAGTGCTTCTATATTATCTGGTCCGCACTTGATATTTATGTCAGTTCTCGTTTAGTAGTGTCCTGTGTAAGGTTTAAATGCCATTAAGTATCTTTCGCTACGTTTCCTCGAGAGAGATAGAGAGTCCCGCTCGTTCCTATGGTTATATCTGTTAATGCTCTGCCCACCAAAATTAAACAAATAATAAAATAACGTATATAAACCCCCCCCCCCCCTCCCCCCCCCTTCATAGATCAATGTGTTAGTTATTTCTGGTATGATGATTGCGTGGCATTCTATGGATTACAACAGCTTACAAGTGCTCCTAGGGAAATGTAATACACATATTGTTCTACCCGATGCTAGCTCTTGTCAGCTCCTTTACGAATCATAATGACAATTATGCTGTAAATACCTCGACGCAGCTTGCTCTACGACACGATTCATGAGTTATAGGCAAGCCAGTATAATGTAAGTTTCCTTTAGCTGGTATGGCCCGGTATCATTTATGCATAGGTAATGGCTAGAGCTTATGGACCTCACCCCAGTGTCTTATTCACTGTTTGTTCCAGTTGTCAATCTAAAGTTTAGGCGTCGAACAGCTAATGATATTGAAGCTTCAGATAATTTAGTCTGGTGTAGTTAGCTTATATGAGTGAGATTGCAAGCTTGAGCTTGTAGATGAGTTAAGATGCCATATGAGTTATGGATAAAGCCTATTAGCATGAGTCTTTCAGTAGCCAATGAGTTTCTAAAGATTGGAAAAATCGGAACGAGTATCCTTGCTAAAAGAAAACAAAGAAAATACAGCCTTGAGTGTTAAGCTTGTTAGGAGTAGTAGGAATAATTAAGTTAAACTTAAGTATTAAAGTAATGCTGGTAGCTACAAGTGACACACAATTAGTCATGTTCTCCCTTTACGTTGTACCAACCCCTCCTGTCCCATTACGTTGTTTAGCCATCGTTACGCAAAGCAGAGAGTTACCACAGGGTTCCTTTTCACTATATATACCCACCCCGCACCCCCCCCAACCCCCCCCCCCCCCCCCCCCCCCCCCCCCCCACCACCCCCCACCCCACAAACCAATTATAAAAGAATTTCAGCAGTCCAGATTGGATATTTATTTTGACTACTGATAGTAGCGTTTTATGTACTAAGTCAGATAATGGATTAGGTAAGTGTTAAAACGTAGACGCAAATGCATTCGTGTTAGAATATAGTATATGTATATGAAGTGATTCCAGAGTGATTTGGACGTCTGATAAATATTGATTTAACAAAATGAACAACACCACCACACAACAATATGCAAAGAGTATTTATAGTAAATGGGAAAAGGTCCGTGTTGATTAGGATGGTGTTCGCTCACGATGCCTAGTTATTGTAAGCAGTGATGTGGCAAAGCTTATATGTGGGTATTGTTAATATATAGTTATATATACAGTTTTTAGTAAGGTCAATGAGAAGACACTTGTGATTTTTGATTAGCCAATTGACAAGATAGTGTGTGATAGTATAGTAGGAGGTATAGGATGGGGTAATGGTTTGATGGTTTTGTATGAGCGTGCTGGTGCTGTAGTCAACTTGGCGGGATTGGGGTGGGAAAGTCTGGTTTGTTTTCGAAAAGTTGGAGAAGGTATCGGCAGAACGGTAGTAGGGTTGGTATATGTTATTTAATTGCATTAAGGGGTTTATTAAGATTATACTCCCCCCCCCCCCCCCCCGATATAGTAGTATATAGGGGGGGGGAGTTTTGTTGGGTAGGTTGAGATTGTAATGATGAGATTATTTTGGGGGTTGTTTCTGATTTTATTGTTGTATGGTATAATTAATAGAGATTTGTGATATTAACAGTTATAGCTTAAAAATTTGACAGAGGAATCGGTGTTAATATAAATTATAAAAATCGATTGTTGGTATTAGGACAAAAGGACGAGGATGCATGTAATTGGCATGACTTGTAGGGATTTACGTGTGGTAGTATTAGTAGAGGTAAAGTGTGAGGATCCATCAATCGTGTGTCCTTTATGATTTCTAAATAAGCTAATATACAATTTACTTTTTGTGTATAATGAAAGCCTACATTTAAAATAATGTATTGATTTTATGATGTGTTATTGTTATGTATTTGGAGTACATGAAATGTAGGGTAAATTTATGTTCCCTTTTTTATGGTAAAATGAATTAAAGTAAGCTACATGCTTATTATGAGATGACAGTCTATTAGCTGAGGGAGATAGGGTTAAGCAATATAGTAGTATGTAGGTTTTATCCTTATGTATTGTCACTTTATGCTGGGTATGATTTAAAAAGGTTCCTACTTAGAGTATACGATGAATGCCGACCTGTCAATACTGATTGTATCAGCGAGGGTGGTGCAAGGATTGTTAATGTTGGAGGGATGATGGTCCTTTGAGCTAGCTGTGTCGTATCTTTGTTTCTTGATTATCCTGTAAATGTATATCTCTTTTAGTCCAGAGTAAAGTTCCTACTCGCATACCACCATATTGTTCTCATAATTAGGACCTGTAATCTCTTTCCTCCCCATATTATCAATCCCTCACATATTCTTTACCTACTCCTTCCTATTCCCTGTTATAAGCATATGCGGGTTTTGTTGATTGCTTTGTTCATGAGTTAAGTGCTGATTATGCCCATTTCTGCGTGATCATCACCATGTGTGTAGCTCCTGCCTAGATCCATGCAGGTTTGTGAGCCTGTGCATACAGGACTCACATTCTATGCTCCGACCGACCATTTGCACATGCTGGTATGTGTCTGGTGCTGTCACCTGTCTATTATGTGTGTTTTTGCCACAAACAACTAACTTGGTGAGCTGCATTGGGCTCTAGATTTCTCTAAATGTTGCTTTAGTTCTGTTATAATAATATTAATAAATAATTATCATCATTATCAAATCACCATACACACAC